>UCOM01000423.1:0-82016 GCA_900474385.1 Ormyrus pomaceus
AATATAGCTCAAGACATGAAAAAGGAGAAAATAATTGCATATGTAGTGACCCGTAGAGAAGCAGCCAAAAGAAAATTGGAGCAGGTAGTAGAAAAAGAAAAAGATGAAGAAATCGCAGAGGATAAAAATCAACTAGAAAAGGAGAGCTTAGAGAAGAATGAAAATTCAGCCATTACAAAGAATTTTACGGATATAATAACAGACAGAAATAGTATATTACGCACCTAGGGAGGTAAAGTATTGGTAAGCTCATAGCGCGTGTAAATTGACACCCGAGCGGAAGGCGAGGGTGTCAATTTACACGCGCTATGAGCTTGCCATTTTACCTCCCGTGGAGCGTATACTATTTTTTTTCCTAGCGAGGACGAAAATACAACGTTCCCGATTCGGCGCCGGGAGGGAAAGTAATACTTTCGGCCCGCTAGGCAAAAAAAAATAGTATATACTCCACGGGAGGTAAAATGGCAAGCCCATAGCATGTGTTTGACAATTTACACGCGCTATGAGCTTACCAATACTTTACCTCCCTAGGTGCGTAATATACTATTTTGCCTAGCGAGGACGAAAATACAACGTTCCCGATTCGGCGCAGGGAGGGAAAGTTGTACTTTCGGCCCGCTACGCAAAAAATAACATTTAAGTGTCAGAATAAGGTATTCATAACAAACTTTCTCAATGAACTACTAACCAATAGTTTCTAATTTAATTCATTACTAATCTTCCATTACTGCGAATGAACTTAATTTGTCTGCTTTTAACTGATCAAATATAAATTTATTAAACGAATGCGGCGATTTTAAACTGTACTTTTTAACTGTGTAAAATAAAAGATACATTACAAAAAAATTTAACTTTTAGCATTACTTTACATAAAAAAATATATTAATATTTTTATCTGTACTAGTTCATAAAAAATCATTTAAAAACGAATTCTTTCTACAAATTATTCTTTCATTTAATTGATCGTGTAAACTTATCTTTGATACGTTCGATTGGGATAAAAGACTGTCAGAGAAAAAAAAATTAATTATATCCATTATTATAGAATATTTTTAATTAACAAGTAAGTACATTCTAAAAAAATCATAAAAGAATATTAAGATGCACATTTTTCTCTGCCATTCTCTTAAACTTGACTGAATTTCATAAAATTAATAAGCTCTAGCTCACATCAAAAATAAGTAAAAAATATCGCATTAAAAAAGACGCAAAAATACGATAAATACGATACGATAAGTATAAAAAAAAGAGTATATAGACTTTAGTCAAAGCAAAAACGAAGCGGGTGAGCCGGAAAAGTTAACATACACGTACACACATACAGGGAAAAATACATTGGTATACATCAAAAAGAGTAAAGGAGAAACGATTAAGTAATACAGACTTGAGACCGAGGAGACAGAAAGAGACTTACTGCCTGAGGGACCAGTAGCGCACTACATTATTAGTTCCAGCGACTTGCGCTTGTTTATTCCGAGCTGAGCGGCTGCTCGTTGCCGGTAGAGTTGTGCAGTTGCCACGCATTAAGACCGATGGCTTGGAAGTGGATAGTATTGGGTTCGGAGCAGTAGTGCTTGTTGTATTATCATGGTTGATGGAGGTGGTGGTAGTTGTGGTGGTTGTGTTGTTGTTGTCGTGGATGTTGCGGGTCAAAGCTGGTTTAGGTAAATGGCGCCGATATGTCGGCGGCTCATTGCCGTTTCTATAACAACGTACCCGAAGAAAAGAAGTGAAAATTTTGAAAGATAGTTTGAGTTTCAGAGAATTAAGAGTGCTCAAGCAATGGGTACCACACTTCCACCAGGATTACAAGTAATGACTTTCAAGACAATTAGCACCATAGTTCAGTGATTAGATAATGAAAAAAGATTAAATCAGTTTAAAAGAAGTTTAAAGTCTACCAAGGGACCGGTTTCTTAACGATTACACATTTAGATATGAATATTTTTTCAGATATATTGTAAGTTATAATTTAATTTTGTTTGTATTATGGAGGATGTTAAAAAACTTGAAATATTCCTGTAAAAATAAAGTATGAAATTAGCACTATATAATTATATAAAAAACTCGAATCTGCAAAGTGAACACTGGACAAAATTTGGACTTGGGGATATTTGTTTAATTTATAATTCATAGCTCAACATAAGAGCATTAGAATTGATTCTATTCAATATATGTGTAAAAGGCCTTTACATCCTTGTAAATATGTTAGATCTACTAATAAAATTCCTGCAGCTCTAATTTAAAGCATTGTGTCTAACGCGCCTCGAGATGGAGAGTCACTTCAATCGAATGTCCGGCGTTCTAAAGTAGAACCATTGGATCTGGTTCATTCTATCTGGAACTATGATACTCCTAAAGTTGAGACTGCGAGAGCCCCAAGTTTGAGTGACGCGATACATTTTGGTATATCAAACACGTACCAATTAAAATTAGAGTTTTAAAATCTCTAATACCTGTTTTAATTTTACACAATTATAACTATATCATTCACTTTCTGTTTATACGTAGAGTCCTTTCACTTCCGTCTCAGGGAAAGATGCGCACGCACAGTTAGAAAGTGGAAGACAGATAAAGAGTTATAAATAATTTGAACGTATTTGTTTCTGTATCGTCTCCATTTTGCAGATTTAATTATTTGTTAAATTCACATTTTGAGAAGCTCTATTATACAGTCTTAATTTTATACGTTGTTTTTATAGGCCAATAATTCAAGTTTGTTAACACCCTCCTTTGTAATCGACATGATTATAAATATGATAATAAAAGTGATGGCAAATAAGATTAAATGATAACTTTATGCTGAAAAAATATACTTGATTTTTTTAGTAATGTTAAAAAGTAATAAGCTTAAAGGAATGTTAAAAATAGTTTCCAAACCTTTTGATGATATTTGTTGAAGCTGATCGAGTTACAACACGCTTAGTAGCATCTTTTTCTTTTAATGTCACGAGGGGCCCAATACCTTTTTGACTTCTACTTTGCAGTAAAGACCCCAAGTATGGACTGTAATTTATACAATTGAAACAAAATAAGAAACTTTTCGAAATTTTCTAAAAATAAATGTTTTAAATTATTCAAATTACTTACTGAACTGATGTTGATGAATTTGTGGCAGCATTCAAATGTGGAGATAGAGTTCTTCTTGCTTTGATTTGATTCAATTTATCACCTTGTGTCAAAATAGAAAATTTGACAGGTGTTTTTGTAGTTTGAGGAATATTACTATCCTCCAATCTGATTCCATCGACTCGATGCATAATTCCCGATACTTGATTATCTTGTAAAAGATGCGAATTCCTTGAACCAGCCAAGGGTGTATCAGGTGCATATGCAATTTTTGAATAAATTCCATATTTACATACAGGATTCCCATTTTCAGAACATAGAGGTTTCTTCATCAAAGAATGCAAATATTCTTCTTTACTATATAAAAAAACCAAAATCAATAAAATTATATTAATTTGGGAATAAAAAATTATTGTAAAACATGTTATTTTTAGTTTTTAAGTTTTTTTCTTTTTTTTTATTGTACCAGCCTATGTACAGATATCTCTGTGTATCTGTATAGGTTTAAACTTGTAAATTATTATGCTCATAGGGAGGGAAAAAATTGACAAGTTCATAGCTCGTGTAAATGACACACCCGAGCAGAATTAAGGCGAGGGTGTCAAACACGAGCTTTGGGCTTGCCATTTTACCTCCCGAGGAGTGTATACTATTTTTTTTTGCCTAACGAAGCCGAAAATACAACGTTTTTGATCCTGCGCCGGGCGAGAAAGTAGTACTTTCGGTCCGCTAGGCAAAAATAAATATTTTCTATAACCATCGTTACTGATTTTATTAAAAAAAATGCTTACTCTTGCAACCACTGTTGTTGATGTCCTATTACAGATCCAGGTCTACAAATTCTGATCCAAGCAATAGATTCTAAAGCTGACAAGTGATAATGTTTCATGATGTAACATGCTATTAAAGTGCCAGTTCTGCCAAGTCCTGCTTTGCAATGAACGGCAATAGCTCCATTAGTAGCTTCACAAATTTTTAAAAATTGTCGCACAATTGATATTGTCGGGGGTGATCCATCAACAAAAAACAAATCTTTGTGATCAAAACCCGCATCTAAAAAACTTACAGCATCATAACGCTTCTTGTTAAGTCTTATAATTGTAGTAACCTTGTGCCTTCGAAAATATTTAAAATATGACTCTGGAGCATGTAACATGTAACCTAAAATTAAATTATTAATTTAAAATAACTATCAATTTTTTACATTAAATATTAATCAATTATTTACACTAGAGTCTGTAATGTATCGTGAAAAACCAGTGGATTTCTATGTAAAAAGTTCTTCAAAGACAAGAAATAAGAACATACTACTACCAAAAGTGAAAAAAACTATAAATAATAAAAATAGTGATATAGTAGCAATAAAAATATATAATACTTTACCAAAAGAGATGAAGAGTTTAAATAGAAATAAAAAAAAAATAAAGTGAATATTAGAAACAAAATAAAGAATTTGATCAAATTTGGATAAAGACTGATATATATAATTTTTATATACAGTTGTATAATATTAACTCTTATGATTTTATTCCTTACATCCATACTGTATTAATATTAAAAACGCGACAATAACACTATTTCATTAGATAAAAAATTCCATCTAAAATTAATAAAGCTTATAATAAAAAAAATACTTTCATAAAGTAAGTAGATTAAATTAGTACAAATAAAGATCGTTTTACAGTTCTATGTTTATGAATTCTTAATTTAATATATAATAGTTGATAGTTGATTTTAACTAATGATTTTAAAATTTTCACCATTTTCAAATTGATTACCATTTTCATATTGACTGCTTGAATGAGGGCCACAGAAGGCAATAAACTTTCCAGGAAGTATCCAATTTAAATCTCCATTTTCAACTCTTTCAAAGTACTCGTATTCTTTAAGGTTAAAGTCCTGAAAATCAAAAAAACCTAACTGATGGCACTTATAAATTGCATTAATACAATCTTTCAAAGAAATTTGATAACAAGGTTCTCCAATTGAAGCATCACGAAACATTTCAAAAGATGGACAGTTTGGACTGCTGGTTAAACACTTATAGGCTTCGTCAGCAGTTTGTTTTAAATATATTATCTAAAATAAAAGAACATTTGCTTAAAACTATATTATAATTTTAAGCATTATAGTTTTAAATAAAAAACCATTACTGCGTAAGAAGCTATTAAAAATGCTGCATTCACTCGCTTCTCTGGATCCATAGTTGTATAATGTACAATTCTTTTCTTGTGCAAAGACACAGCCTTTAATTTTTTATCAACTTTTTGGCAATATCGATAAACCATTGCCAAATTAAGTGGTCCAAAATCTAAATAAAAATTTTCGTATACCAATTCATTGTCAATACTAAAATAATGAGTATTTGCTGTGTTTCTAGCTTTCTCTGGTGATGTTACAGTGACAAAATACAGCCGATCTGTTAATAAATATTTTTAAATATTAAAATTAATTAGAAATTTCTGTTTATGTAATGTAATAACATAATTATTATTTTACCTTTAATTATTTCTGCAGGCCCGATTAAAATTTTGTTCCAATCCTCCATTTTTTAAATTTCTTTTTATTCTATTGAAATTACAAAATCATTAAAAAATATTTGAATAGAAATACAATTTTTGTTTTTAAAAGATTTGAAAAAAAAACCAATGAATCCTTATTCATTGTTTTTTTCAGGTGTTTTATAAATTAATAGTTATGTGTATATGCAATCAATAATAAAAAAACAATATACAACATTTTTATATTATTTTTGAGTTATTCCAAGTTATATAAAGAAATTAATCTTCCAAAATGAAAAAAATTTAATCAAAAATATTTCTCCTCGCATAAATTATAAAAATAACATTATTTAAACTTGCATTGGAAGGTATTTCGATATATCACTAGTTCTGATCTAAGAAGTTCTTTAATAATGGTACTTGATTTTTTCGAATGTTGTGATCTAAAAACATACACCCACACGAGCGCAGTGTGGGATCCAACTAAGGAAAACAAAATTCATAGGTAATCAATGATAAGCTTCTTACTGTCAAAGCAAAAAAGAATCAGTGGCAACAGGAACGTTGATAGGTTGGCCAGCCCGTGTGCGCGTAACGAAAATATAAAATCTGCACACGAAAGAGAAGGGACTTTGAAATCCCATGAATTACTGTGTACGACGTAGTGGTATGGCTATGGGTTTAAGCCAAACAGTTTCTTCGTCCTTCTAGGTCATGGCGCACAAACCCTCGCTAACTTTTACCCTCGACGACTCCTGGAACAGCTCGACCGAAATACAGTAGATCCATCAAACGCCTAAGTAAGTTAGCTGCTGGCCGTCACAACCGAACACTGTCGTCGTCGCAGTTGCCATCTTTTCGTACATATATTTTCTCCAGTGCATATGTACGTGTACGTACGTACGCACGTACCGATCAGGCTTTACCTGCGACTGTACGTCACATTCGCACGCAGAACACGGCACTGCGCGAGTTCATGCGAGTTTTCGCACGCTTTTCACCTGTGCCGCCGAGTTCAGAGCCAGTCTGGGGGGAACCAAACGAATAGGCCGTAACGGATTTTTGTCAAGCAGCAGCAGCACCAGCAGTACCAGCACAGAAAAGGACAAGTAACAAGTAACGCGCAGCGCCATCCCACCGACTAGCAGAGGGCGCGCAACATAGCCGCTCTTGCCTTATTGGAATTTGGACTGCGTTTGCCTTTTTTGGGTCCAATCACACGTGCTTTGATTTCAGTTTTTACCAATCCGGTGCTACGGTTTTGAGAAAAGCAATCTGTCGGCCTACTCTGGAAGCCATCAGCTTTCTGCTGGAGCTTACAATTTTTTAAATCAAATCAAAATTCTGATATGTTGTAACCGTTAACGTTTTTTTTCTGATTTGAATTTCATTCATTTATTATTCATTTATTTCAAACTATTTGCTATTCGAACTGTAAATATTTGCATTGATGAAATCCATAATGAATTTTTAACTATCGAAATTTACAATATGAAGAAAAACCGTAGTTTAACCGGCCGTTTAAGAATGATATTAAGTGGGTCGTGGGATATTTAAGATAACGTATATGGATATAAGTAGCGTGAAATAACGAGGAGTCTAACTCTAAGCGCGATAATATGCAACTCCCAAATAAAATCAAATCTGATAAGACGTCGAGTATTATAGCGCACTCGTATTAGAAATTTTAAATATTTTAACGTTTGAAATTTTAATATACAATTTATTAATATACATGTTTTTCTTTGCGAATAAATACAATTTCAAATAATGAACGTAATAAAAATCTTTTTTAATTTATGTATAGAATTATAATTTTCTGATGAGGATCTAATTGATTAAGATCGAAACGTTGAAATTTTATAATTAAAAATGTTTTAGATATCTTTGACTATTGTCACTAATTTCGGATTTATATTTATAACAATATTTTGTTTCCAATCTAAAATAGAATAAATATTTTATTCAAAATAAATTTTTACATATTCTTGTTTAAAAACTGAATCATTAAACTACTAAAAACACCATAAATCATATTGATTTATTTTTGATTATAAATCGGAGTAGAAAAAAGTAACCAATTAATATTTAAAAAGTTTATCTATTTACATAAATACAAACTTTTCTTAACGTAGAAAATTACATTACTTTTTAAAAATATATATCTTTTTTTCGAACTGCAGTATACTATAAAAACAATGCAGGACTATAGCCCACAGATTTAAAAAATAGTTTTAATTTCCTAAAGTTACATATGAAAACAATTTTTTAATAATGTACTAATGTTAATAAAATTATCAATATTTTTATATTACATTATTATATAAATTTTGTAAATATATATACATATACATTTTATTCAAGTCATCCTATTACGGCCCAAGCGGACGTAGTTGAACCCATATTTTTTTTTAAACTAACTAAAGTTTTTTTAACTATTTAAAGTAATGAAATTTTTTTGTTTTAGACAAATAAAAGTATCCAATAACTTTCATTTGGACGGTAATAGGTTTTTATATCACACTTATCAGTCAGAGTCTATATTCTTTGTTATACAATAAAAATTGCTGAATTAACAAAATCCTTTCTTAAAGATATTACTGATTTGTATTTGAATGTATACGAAGACGAAAAAAAATCAGCTAGAAGTAATTTTGAACGATTTATAATAAAATTCTGAGATTTTTTTTTAAAGAAATTAAATAAATATTATAAAAATTCAAATTTTAAAATAATTCGAACATTTTTATCATTAGGAGTAATATGAAAATTTCTCAAACAATATTAGAAAAATTACAAGAAAAAATTCGAAATTTTAGTTTTTTAATATTAAATATTGACCGATTTAATTGCATTTGGGAACTGCGTTAAATTTTGTAACGCACCGATACACGCACATACACCTTTGGACATTTTTCATAAGCATGATCGAAACATTAAAATGAATCGAAATTTCGGATATGAAAATTTTAAGCATTACAGCTATCTTTAAGAAAGCAACAAACACTTGTTAACGATTTCTGTAAAATATTTTTTTAAGATCACAAATTCAATTTATAAGGTGATACGTAAAAATAAAGTTGTCTTTGGCTTTTAATTAAGCTCTGTAAATCTTCTACATTTACTTCTGATAATTGCGCCTCAGGAGGAATAACAATGGAACTTATATCATCATTTTCTTGATTATTTTCTTGACAATTATTTATCACTGCGTCATTATCCTAAAACAGAATTTAAGTTTCTTTTATTCTTTTTAAATATTAATTAAAATCTGATTTATTATACAAATAGAAAAATACATTTATTATTACTTCTGATTGTACAGTTTTCTCTTTAATGAATTGATACTGTTGAATAAACTGTGCATCTTGATCACTTATAGTTTCTATTGATTGCAAAACAAATGGTTGACTACTATTTTGTGTAATAACTACAATTGGTTCATGTGCAGCACTGCCAAACATTGTTGAAGGTAATTTATCATCAGAGATGCCTGTTAAAATAATTTCTTGACAAGCCTCTTCAACAACTGATTTAAATAATTCTGAAGTTGCACCTATAAAATTTAGATAAAGCTTAATTGTGAATTATAAAAATGATATGAATTTAATATTCCATATAAATAAATGAAAGTATTATAACTAAACTGATTTATGTAATGTCACTTGATTACTATGCTACTCATTAAAACATAAAACATCAACAAAAATCATTTTAAAAATATTTTCTACAAAAATTAAGTAATGTTTCTTATTGTACTTCCATCAATTATTTAGTTAACTCACTGGTATTTACACTTGTACTTTCTTCTTTTGGAGAAATAATATTTTCTTCAAACGTATTCCTATCTACTGGCCAAATACCTGTATAACGAAAACCATTCACAGGAGAAACTGTTGATGAAACCTTTGTAAATGTACTTTTGAACAGTTGGAATACTTCATCTACTGTAATTGGTTGATCAGAATTCAAATAAGACCATTTAACAATTTCATTAGAGTAAGATGTACTTAATGTCTTCATAAAATTATAATGCATTGGATGTAATTTATCAGTACAATGAGTTGGCAAGCATATTATATGAACACCATTGTCTTTGGCTATATCAAGTACTTGCAAATTCTTTAAATAAGAACGATAATCATCTAAGATTAGAAGTACAGGAGAATTTTTATTAGCATTAGAAAATTGTATAAACTTTTTTAACCATTTTACAAAGATGGATAACTTCATTTGACCTGATGGATCATATTGCATCCACTCCTGAGGTTGTTCATCTTTAATTATCTTCATTTTATTTTTACATGGAGAAATAAGCATAAGAGGTATGTAAACACCACTTGCAGAAATACACATTACTGCTGTGACAAGCTTACTTTGACTTTTTTTTAAACTTTCAGATTCTTCACTAAATGCCAAGGTTTCAGATTTACATTCAGGCTTTAACAAACAAGTTATTACTGTGGCATCTACAGCATATACATCACTAGCCTCTAACCGATAGTTATCAATCTTACTTTCTAGCAGGTTAAAAAACTTGTGAACTTTCTCTCTATTCACTTCTTGTGACTTTTCAGTAATATTGTCAGATTTTTTAACAGAAACATTAGGATTTCTTTTTAAAAATCCTCGATACCAATCTTCTCCAGCTGTTTCTACACATTTATTAAATCTATGTGGAAGCTTATACTTTTCAGCTACTTGAAAAGCTAAACGTCTTATATCCATCCCACTTAATCCTATACACTGACTTTCCAATGTATTAATATACTGACATAAAATATTCTCTTGCTCCTTGCTAAATACAGTTTGAAAATTCGATCCTAAAAAATCGTTTTCATCAGTTATTTAATTCACGTAAATCTCAATTTAGCAATTACCTTTGGGATTAGTAATCAACTCTAATTGCTTCTCAGGATCAATTCTGCACTGGTGAATTTTTCTGGAAAGCGTTGCATGAGGAACTTCATTTTCTATGGAGGCTTTTCTAATACTACATCCCTGTTTTATTACAGCTTCGATGGCCATCCTCATCGCATCGGGAGACCATGATTTTCTTTGACTTTTTCGAATGTATTTTCGAACCATTACGCATGTATTGCTTGATGTAATATGTCACAGCATTTAAACAAAGGCAAAAAAATTGAACAACTATGAAAACATAGAATTGAGAAAGGTTAGAAAGCCAGTGTTGTGTTAGGTTGTGTTTCACCTTCACTTATTAGTTCTGTTTGTCTCTCAGCATTCACTCCCACCCCACCCTTTCACAAAGAGAGACAGGGCTATTGAAGTTGAAGCCGATGATACACCAAAAAGTCTCGGAATTATCTAAAATTTTAATATTTTATATGTAAAGATATACTTGGATATATATAATGTATTCCAGAAATCTTTGGATTTTATCCGCTTTTCAACTTACTTACTAGCTTATTAATAACCCTCATTTCAAGAACGCGCGTAGGATTATTATGTTATTATAGGTACCTGCATACATTTGAAAAGTAATAAAATATCCACAATATAAAAGTTTAATCCATCAATCTTAATCTTATATCAGGAGGTCGTTTCGATTATTCTTGTTGGATTATTTTAAACATATTGCTGTCTTCATGGCTTTCTTATAAAAATGTTAAAAAATTATATTAAATTGATTTTTGCAGAAAAGTATTTATATTATACAAATTTCTATTAGCGATTAAAAATAAACTATATTAACTACTTAATGTACTTTAAGCATAACGTACTTTACATTTGTATTTTAAATAATTTACAAGATATTGCAATAGTACATTTGTTAATTAACTGCAATTGACTAAAATCGCTCAGAAACCCGACGCGCATGTTATTATATGTATTAATATAACGCGCATTATAATATGCATTAATCCTCGAACTATTTCAAAGATTCGCTGCCGCACGCTCAATTAATTTCGTGAACGCAGCTGATAAGCAGAATCGGGCAATAATTCTCTTAATTGTAAATTCGTTTATAAGTGATCATTGAAATTAGAATTTTTAAATAAACTAGAAATTCAAATTAACAAAACACTTTTGCCATTGATTTGAGGCGGCATTTTCCGGGTTGGAGTTTCGATATAAATAATGATCTAGGATCAAAAATGTTGGAGGCGCAAAGACGCTACAATGATCGTTTTGTTTCATATATCCGCGGGCAAAGCGTTAACGCCGCGCCAATCGCAAAAATCGAACTAAATACCGTTCATGTTGGGAGGGCGGGAAGAAGGGCTCATAAATTATCGAAATTTTTTTCTGAACTTAAAACTTAATCAAATCAATTTGTTAAAAAAAGAATCATAAACTATTATTTATAGGTCGCACTCATAGTAATGTGAGAAAACCTATATCTGCAGAAAGTCTTAATGTGGATTTTTTAATTCATTTTGATTGGCGAACAATGCTACTCGCAACAATAATAGTACTTTTCGATACGAGTGCGAGAAAGTGATGAAAATCACCTTCTCGCTCGTGTATCGAACAATAATTTTTGATACGACGTGTGCAATTGGCTTGATTTAGCGCGTGCGTTTTTATTCAAGCATGCGCAAAATCGAGTTTTGCGCACGGAGTGTGGAAAAAGCGAGTTTTGCGCACTCCGTTAAAAAAAAACTTATTTAGCGTTATCTTCCGCCTATATGTTATAGGTAGTCACATAACAACATGAAATTGAATAAATAATTGTTTACGAACGAATCATTATTAATATTCTCATGTTTGAATTTATTTATATCCTGATGGATTTTCCATATGGAGTTTGAGCGTTTTATTTTGATTTGTTGCCAAAGTTGTAAATTCTGCGCAAATTTAGATAAGTATTTATCTTATCTGAACTGTCATATGCCTATAGTATATAGAAGTAGTAGAGGTCAGCCTTAGGTCAGCTTTGATAATGGGCCATTGATTGTCATGATAATGTTAAAATTAGTAAATTTACAAGTTAAACGTGTTTTCAATTTTATTTTTTAACCTAATTTAGTTTTAAAATTAATTGTGTTAAATGTTGGTGAAAATTAATGAAGATTCTCCGCTTATTTAATAAACTTAATAGAAACAGTCGGTAAACATAACCTTTTCTTGTAAATAAACAGAATTTAAATGAAAAATTAACGTCATACCTCGAATTTCCTGTTTTACTTAATTAATTTTCAATTTTCAAAATTAACTGTGCCAAGCACCGACTAGCAAAAATCAGTATAGATGAAGATTTTCTGTCTATTAACACCAAAAATCTCGAAAAAAATATTAGTAAGGCGATATAACCTAATTTTCCACGTAAAGAAACAAAATTTCAATACAATACAGTTCAGAAAACACTATTTAACTTTGAACGAAAACTCATTAGTCTCATCTGCAGAAGCCTCCACGATGGACATCGATGCACCCATTATAGCACCCGCAAAGGAAATGCTATTGGACATCTATGATAACGCGGTTGCTTCTGTTTTTCCTGGTGTCTTCATTGAAGAGCAGGTGCGCCTCACGGGCAATAAGCTCTTCATCCAAAATAAGCCCTATGTTATTGACGAGAAAGTCTATATGGTGGGCTTTGGTAAAGCAGTCGCCGGCATGGCTTATTCGATGGAGAAGATTCTGGGGCCAAAGCTTATCCGTGGGATTTTGTCGGTACCGAAAGCTTCGAAGCAAGTGTATGTAAACGATAAGTTTGAAAAGCTGCAGGAACAGGCAATTCTGCAGTTTGCGAACGTGCAGGAACTTCAAAGGTCCCGCGTCATCAAAATTCTTGAGGGCGCGGAGAATAACCAGCCGGACGATGCATCGTTCAAAGCATCAAAGAAGATAGTAAAGTTAGTGAAGTCACTTACCAAAAATGAAACCTTGATAGTACTTGTTTCTGGTGGAGGATCAGCTCTGTTTTGTCAGCCGAAGCCGCCTGTGACAGTGGAACAAAAACGCAATCTTTGCCAAAGTTTACAAAATGCAGGTGCTAGCATTGTTGAATTAAACACTGTTAGAACGTTTCTGTCAAGTGTTAAAGGTGGTGGCTTGGCACAACTCAATCTTCTGCCCAGAGTTCTAACTCTTATTCTTTCTGATGTCATTGGTGATCCTATACAATCTATTGCCAGTGGACCTACATACATACCCCCTCCTGAAGGTACTTTATAGATACATTTAAAATGTTATTAATAGTCTCTGAAATTAAAAAATAATAAAATTATTTATAAAATATAATTTGCTTTATTAAAATATTGTTTTTTATGTAGAAGATTCCACGCAGGCTGTTGTTGATATTTTGAAAAAATACAATTTATATGTAAAACTTGATGAAAATATAAAAGGACTGCTTCCTCCAGAAGAAGAAACTGAAAATAATAATGATGAGAGTGAAGAAAAAAGAGAATCTACTTTAGAGACCCAAATAAAAAAACCACCACCACCACAAAATATTAATAAGCGACTGCATAATATAATCATTGGAAATAATAAAAAGGCCCTTAATGCTGCTAAGAAAGCAGCAGACAAATACTGTGATCTACAAACTATAATTTTATCAAACACAATTTCAGGTGATGTTAAGGAAATTAGTTTTGCATATGCAAAATTGATTAAAATTATTTGTAGCACTTTACAGAAAAAAATTACCAGGCAACTTGAGTTTTTTGACGAATGTTATGAGCAAGGAATTGAGATTTTAAAAATTGATAGGAAGATACTTGAAAGAATATTTATGCTTTCAACAAGTGCATCTAAAAATAAAAGCTTATTATTGATAAGTGGAGGTGAACCAACTGTTGTAGTAGAAGGAGATGGAAAAGGTGGAAGAAATCAAGAATTAGCTCTTCGATTTTCAATGGATTGGCTTAGTGAAATTGCAAAAAATCCTGAAGTAGGAAGTCGCTTTTTTGTCCTATTTTTTAGTGTTGGAACTGATGGCCAAGATGGGCCAACAGATGCAGCAGGAGCTTTTGCATTACCTGGATTTCGACCAAAATTAAAAGTTATATATCAAAAACTTATGGAGGAAAAAAAATTACTTCATGATACTTTTAAGGAAAAAATAGATTATAAGATTAAACAAATAGAACAAATGTATCCAGAAAATATCTTGCAAAGAAATGACAGTTATAATTTCTTTTCAAAATATGAAAAAGGAAAGCATCTAATAAAAACTGGTCTCACAGGAACTAATGTAATGGATTTACATTTTATTTATATAAAAAGAAGAGATTGTGTATGTGATATAAACGATTTTGGAAAACAACAAGAAAAATTAGAGGAAGACTGTGTTTTTGAATTTATTGACAAACCTTTGGAACCAATTATTAGTGAACACGAACCAAGTGTTGTTAGTGAACATGAAGAAATCATTGTTAAAGAGGCTAAATCAAAAACTGTTAATGTTGACTTAAAAATTTGCACATGCAAGTAAAGATTATTAAAACCAATGATAAAATTATATTTTTATATTTTTATTGTTACATATTTTTATTGTTCATATTTACAATATTTTTAAATAAATTATCTGTTAAATAATTTAATATTTTGTGTCATTGAAAATTATGTAAAATTTGTTTACATTGTGAAACACATTACAATCTTTTTTTAATACATTTTATCAAACATCTACTCTTACACATGTACAATCATGCCTCTCCTTCTCCGAATGCACAGTTTCATTTTAATAAATGCAACAATCACTTTGATTCCAGACTTTTTACAGTAGCGTTTAATAGCTGTTAATTTTTATACATATTTTATTTATAAAGTTTATTATGATTGAAATGTACTGCAGGACGGATAAAGGGCGGAACAAAGAGTTATTTTAATCGAATAATAGTGAATTTTGACAAGTCTTGCAATAATATTGCTAAGTACACCGTTTTTAGATTCCTGAATGTAAATATGTTGCATTTATATAACAAAATTTAATTACAAATTCGAGAAGGAAAATATTACACTTTGAATTTACAATGTGATTAAACTATTGTCTTACCTAGCAGGTACTTTTATAAATTCTATAGAATGCTATTTGTCTATACAAATAGAATAAAAAATTTAGTAATTTTTTACATACATAATTTTAACATCTAAACTTTTATAATCTAATATTTATGACTGCACTTTTGAAAATGATATTACCAAGTCGGAAATTAAACTTAAAAAAAAAGAAATTATTCTAACCAGATACAATAAAAAATTTCATTCATATTACAGTTTTTTATTAATTTAAAAGAAATTACTTTCAGATAGTTGTTATGAGTAATATTTTAATATATTAAAATAAATTATATGATAAAAGTTATTTTGAACACGAAAATATAATAAAATTAACTAATAAAAGCACCTAAATTGAGAACACTCCTATAAATGTAAATAAAATAATATCAAAATTTAAATAATACAGAAAAAACTTTCAATTAAGCCTTACAGGTCCCAACTAAACAGATGATGCTTTACAAGCATATCCCGAACTCCATCTTTTAATGGTTGTGACTGTTCCTTTTTAGGAGGAAGTTCCCAATCTGGATTTAAATTAAATGCAAACTGACTAAGTGTGCGAAGTTCACATTTAATCTGGACCCAACCTGGACTGTTTACAAAACTCCAAGGATAGTACCTGCAATTAAAATTAAGAATAAGTTTCTATTTTATTTTAATCATTTCAAATACTGTTTTTCTACTACCTAATTCAATTACACAATTTTTTTTTAATTTAAATTACAAACGTAATTAAATCATTTTTTAATTTACCATTTCTGTACAACTTCCACGCATGAACATAAAACTTCCAACCATAAATGTAAAACTTGTTCATTCAGTCCAAGGCAAATAAGAGAACGAAGTTTCACATCCATTTGAGCATGTGCATTATCGTGAGTTAAATTCACAGATTGAACACAACGATATAAAAGCTAAAAGATATTAAACCAATTTATTTAAATTATATTTTATGAAGTGCATTTTCGTAAAGTTTTCATACCTCTTCTGGAGTCAATACTTTTCCGTCTTCATCCAATCGATATGTTTTACACAGTACAAGTCTACTGTAAACTGAATTAAAGTCTTTTTCAACCTCTCGATTAGAAGCTTCTTCTATAAAAAGCCATGGATGACAAGGTCCACCTAGAAAAGAGGGTCTTTTCATTCCATGCTCTAAAACAGATTTTATAGCTGGACATAATCCTCCGCGAACGAGGTCCGTTACTGCTTCACTGACAGCGTCATCTCCAGCGCAAGTATATTGCTTACTTCGTTCATCTAAAAGTTCAACAAATTTTGCTGGAAACCACCCTGTAACAAATAAAAGAATGTTAGTGTGTAAAAATTAAATTGATATATATATAATTAAGTAAAATTTGTTTACCTCGAAGTCCGTTGAGTTCACCAACCCAACAATGTTCATCTTTTTGACTGATTATTGTTATAATGTCATTTTTTCGAAAACCTAATTCATCGTCGTCATGCCTTTCAAAATCTAAACCAAATATATTTTTACGTTTCTTATTTATATATAATAATTTTTTTTTTTTAATTGCAAATAAAATATTCTTACCAAGTAATGCTTTCGCTCGTCGTTTTCGAGTTCGCGATACATTAATATAATTATCATGATCCTTGGCATGACTCTCCATGCTATAATCTGCAGTTAATGAAATGTTACTGAACTTTGGGTCGAGATTTATAAAATGTCTTGCTACCTGCAGTATAGCTTCTCTAAGATCAACTAAAATCTCTTTAAAATAAAAAATTTGTATAAAAAAAAAAGCCATAAAAGGTAAAACATGATCTACAAAATTAAAAGTACCTGTTTGTCTAATATTTTTACATTTTATATCTTCTTCACTGTCATCACCACCAAATAGAAAACTTTGAAGCATAGATTTATTTCGCTTAACTTGTCTCCTGTATAAATGTCAAAATTTTATTTAATATTAATGTTAAATTATAATCCTGCTTATTTTAAATATACCTATTAAGATGCTGTTTTGGCAAGTTTGGAACAGCATCAGGATTTCCAACTAGACCACCTTGATCAGCCATCAAGTAGGCTAAATGTCGTCTTCTATGCGTTTCAACAATAGCATTTGTCAATGATCCACTAACTTCTAATGATACTTTTAAAAGAGTATCCACATTAACAATATCTCCTGGAATATCTGATAAGGCATTAAATATCTGTGCAGAATTCTCTAAAGCCTTTAAATTGGTTTCTACAGTTAAAAAAATATTTATCATTAGAAACCTTTTGATCATACTTTACAATTTATTTTACATCCTAATTTAAAATTATACCTTTAATTTTTAACATTCCCAAAGTTACTTGGAAAAGGACAATAGATCCATCAAAAAGAAAAAGATCCCACAGCCTTAATAAAATTTTCATGTGGACAACTGATGCAAATAAAGTTAAAAACCAATTCAAGGATATTAAACTAAGCTCGATATCGTGTTGAACAAGTACTTGGTCAAGATCTGGAAGGAAATTTGTAACCAGTGTCCTTAACACTCGTTGATCTGCTTGAATACCTATAAGGGTTGAAGAGTAATAAGAAGCTGGAAGTAAATCTTCAACAATTGTAGCCATCATCCAAAATGCATCTTCTTCTTCAAGTAACAGAAGAAGTGATGCAGCTATAGTACCAGTTCCTTGACAATAACTAGAATAAAATTATTTAAAACAATATAGTGAATTATAAAAAGAATATTGTATTAACTGATAACTTACCCAATATCTGGATATAACCAGGCAATCCCTCTCATAACTCTTCTTAATCTAGGAATTCCAGTACTGTTTAAATTATTAAAGCAAACATTGGCAGGCATAGTTCTTAATAAGTCTTTTTCAATTTGTTTACTTGTCATTAAAGCATCACTACTAGAAGCTTTTACAATTTCCTTGTAAGTAGTTTCAGAAGACATTTTTTTTTGGAGGGCTCCTGACATTCTCATCCAGATTTGTGGTCGAAGAGAGTGCGGTATACCTTTCTGAACCATGTCTTTTAACTTGTCAGTGCGAGGTAAACGATTATCTACATGTTGCCAAGAAAGTTCAGATACTTCTTTATTGTGACTAAATTCAAGGAGTGATACCCATTGAAGCCTGTAAAATAAATTATTATTCATTAATTAAGTGAATTCCATGTAATATTAAAATGTTAATAATAGAATTAATTGCCTCTGTTGAGGATCTTCAATAAATGGTAAATTAAGGAGTTTTTTTGAACTTGATTCAAGAATTTCTTCTTCATTCACTTTGAATCCAAACTCATCAAACCTATAATCTGGTTTTGAATTTGGATCAGCTGGTTGATTTAATTTGGCCAAAATATCTTGAGGCCACATAGAAGGTGTCAATGCAGAAAACGGTCCACCTGGTGCTGGTGACAAAACTTCTTTTCCAAGTCCTGTACCGTCAATATCGTATTCATCATCTGATACAGCTGTTTCAAGTTTTTTCTAAAAATAATTTGTGATTAGTTAAACTTGGACCAAATATAACAGAAAATGTGAATCAAAACTTATAGCATTTATGATGCTGCCAAAAATCTGCAAAAAATTAATTAACAAAGCTACAAATTAAGGTAAATAACATGTACAAAATAATAAAAAAATTATATATTATTAATCTTTAATGTCATAAAAGTCTTTTTCAATACTTTAAAAAGTAAAATTAATTAGGTATAATTCTTTATTTAACAAAATGTTAAACATGTTAATATTCTTCAAAAAATTTTTATATTTACATCATGATCTTCTTTCCCTACGTAACCTTCGTGATCGCGAACATTAAACAGAGATTTCGCAATCTCCATTTTGTAATTTTTTTATTTGCAGATGACAATAATGTAATTTAATCGAGCTACTTTCACTACATCATTACATATTGTTAACAAAGTTAAAAAAGAGGAAAATAAAAAATCTTCCTCTATTTATTGACCGATGTTGACAGATGCGTGGGAACGAAAAATGACAACGACGACTATATGACTATATATATATGATTATATGTTAAAGTTAGGTTAGTTTTTGCAGTGTAAATAAGCCTTTAATTTGTATTCTTATTTATACATAATATATACATATGCCGATATATGTAATATATAAATAAAAGATAAATAAAAATTTCTACGATCAAAATGTCATTTGTTGTGTACTTAATGTTTTAAAATAATATTCAAGAAATTTAAATATACATATACATATATATAGACATAAAGTTATAAAGTTTGATTTAAATTAATTTAAAAAGGGATTATAAATAAATATAAAAAATCTCTATGTTTTACAAAAATTAATTTTTAAAATATTTAAAGGCGGAGAAGGAAATATATTCTCGTCATTAGTTTCACGGCGTTGAAATGTTCATGTGCATCATAATATCATCATTGTTGTTAAATATTGTAATTAAAAAATATGTATTTTGTTCTTGAACAGAAGTAATCGATTGACCATATCCCATTTTTCTGACGATATTTATTATTACCCTTTTTCTATTTTCATTTTTATTTCATACATTGCAAAACAAAGTTATATACTTGGATAAAACGAAAGCATGGAATTTTCAAATATTCTATCTCCCCGCGCAAAATGGCACCGCCTCTCTGCAAAACCCTGATGGTCGAGCTTAGCGTGCTTATACCGCAAGCATCCGGTTTGCAACCGCTAACATTCGCACGCCAGCACACGGTTTCCGAACGTTTGCTCGCCGGGATTGGTCGACGAGCGCTCCAGCAATTTTAGCTAACGCGAGAGACAACGCTGGATTTCCGGTCGGCTTGGCGCAGTATTGGCCCTCCGTAGGCAGTGCAACAAAGAGGCGCGTTCCGCTCCCGACGACGACGCGCGTCCCGCTCTAGGTATACAGTCCTCTGTTTTTTGGCGCATGTCGTTTCTAAGTACCGCGTCGATAATATACTCCAAGTGCGCCTGTGCGAAAAAAGCAGGCGGTTTGGCAGCGTCACACGTTACTTATCCTCCTCCCTCCTTTCTCGCACTCGCTCTCTCTTTCTCTCTCCCGATTCGTTTAGCTCGATAGCTAGGCGCGCCGGTATCATCAAGGTACCCCTCTTCCCTTCAGCGTACACAGACGTACCAACACAAAGCCAGATGTACAAATAGAGCATGGGGAGGAAGCTATCGGAGCGGGTACGAACACGTTTTCGAGCGTTGAGGTAGAAAGAATAAAAAGCGAAAGGCAGGACGCGTACATTTTTCCGGAACCGAATTTTACTGTAGCTAGTTTCTATGTACTCAATTCGCAGCGTGGAGCAAGATCGAACGCTGGCTCTTTGTTTCCCGCGAGCCTTACGAGAGCTTCAGCGCACATACACGCATTGGCCTACCTTGTGGTAGTTCTCACGTTACAGCGCGACGCGCGCACAAATAAAGCGGGCACCAACACCGCGGCAGTTGTGTATGCGCAAGAGCGCGATGGTAGGGATCGCAGCAGCACTCTAGTGGCGAGTTTGCGAGGCGTGCGTCACTAGTGTCGACGTCGCCGTCCTCGTCGGCGGCTGCGTGTGCGTGAACGAGAGAGAAAGCGAAACAGAGCGTGCCGGGAAATTCGCGATACGCAACGCGAGGGCACCCGGAGCGGCGTGCTCGGCCGCTCGGCCTTCTTCCTCGATCCTCGGCTCTGCAAGAGACCGCGACGAGAGAGACCGATCTATAGATGTGCCCACTGGCAGAGCGGCGCGGCGGCAGCGTCGTCGCGCAGCAGCGAAGTTTTGCGTTGCGTCGCCCCCAGTAGTGGCGCGCTTGGGTGTGACACACAGTACGTGCGAGCGGAGGCCTCTTTTCTAGCTCTAGCGGGTCACAAATTCGCCTTCGAGAACGCTCGACCTGCCTTTGTCGTCGTCTCATCGCCTGGGAAGAGCAGAGACGCAGAGAGCGCGGCGTGTGACCGCTCGCAAGAGGTGCGTCTCTGCTAGCAGTGTATATAGGTGCATGTATGTGTCTGTGTATTTATGTGTTGAGATGTGTGCGAATTTCGCAGTGCGAGAGAGGGAGATACGATAGCGGCGGTTAGGGCCAAATGTTGCGTGCGTGAGAAGTGCCGCGCGTTTTCCAGGCCGGCATCGCGCCGTCAGGATTTTCCGTAAAATCGAACTCCTTTCGTCGAAGCAGCGCTTGCCCTCTTCGATTGCCGTGGGAGGGAGAGGAGCGAAAACAGTCAAACAGAAGAATAAAGAAGCAGCGAAGCGCCTTTCTCCATCTCTCTTGGAGGAAAAAAAAATATAAAAAAAAGAGAAGCTGATTGTATGTAGGTGCGCGTTGTCTCCACGAACAGTCAACGTCGTCAGTCACGAGAATTTATCGGTGCGAGTAAGTGCGCGAATACGGATATATACTAGGCAGACTAGCGTCGTCTCTCTCCCGCTCGCCATTGTGCGAGCGCCGCCACCGTTGCCGCGGGTGCGAAAAAGACGGCAGTACTCGATCGCATCTGCTATCCTTGTTACACTCGCGCGCGGACTCGTCGTCGTCGATAATGCTTACTCGGGCAATACCCGACGACGGCGGCATCGAGCTACCTGAGTCGACGGTACCGCGGAACTGAAAGCAAACCGGAGCAGCCGAGCGGTGCATCGGTTAGCACGCGGCGCGACTATAGTAAGTGTGTATAACTTGTCGCACTCGTTGCCATTAAAGTTAACGGCCTGAAGCAAAAACTCGAGGAAGCGTACCCGTCGGCAAAAGCTCTGCCTCTGCTTGCGCGTTATTATGCAACAGTGCGTCTCTATTTCTTCCTTTGCCTCACACAGTCGCCGCTAAAAATGTCCGTTCCCTTGCAGCGTCGATCGCTGGCTTTTCAGCCGCCGGAAAAAAGCCGGTAGGCCAAAATTTCGGTAAGCCTTTCCCCATCCTGTTCCTTGATTCTCCCCTCTCTTTCTTCCCTCCTTACGTCGTCTCCGTCTCGCTCGCGCTATATTGCGTGTTGTGTACTGGACTGTCGTACACGTCCGTCGGCCTCGTCGACGGCGCGTAGCAAGCCAGCGAGTTTTTTCTCGAAGGTCGGTCTTGTTCGAGCCCTTAAAGTGAAAGGAAGCGAAGCAGTGCCCTGGTTATCTGAACTTCTGGGGATGAGTATACGAGGATCCAGCACATGTGCTGTCAGACACGATAGAACTATACAACCCTTGTGCTTGTTGAAATCTGACGTTTTCAATACTGTCATTAATCTTAATGTACGAAGTACCTTATTTATGTTTCAACAATGCGTTGCATAAACTCGGACCGATGATCAAGTGACTGGTGCTCTTCTCTTTTCCTTGGCGGCAGTGCAGCGCGAACAAAGTGTCTTAGTCATAAACTCTCGTTATGTCACGTTAATCCGCGGATGAATTATTTAGCTGATAGTGCACCAGACAATTATTTCCTTCTGCAATTAAATACCGGCCTCCGCAGGAAGCAGGGTAATGCCAAAGTTGAATCAACCGCCCTGTTGTAGGCGTGTAACTGTCGATCTTTAAAAATAAACACCTTCTGTTGTTGTTACAGCCGCTCGTATGCTGCTATTGATCAATCCGCGAAATTTTGCCGCGCTTAAGCTTTCCTAAAATTGACTTGTGCAGAGAGAAAGAAGGTAGAAGCGAAGTGAAAATTGCTCGACGGTTGATCTCTGCGAGCGGCCGGCATCCGCAATCGAAAGCAATAGCATCACGTGCGCGCATGTGTCGGCACTTTTTTCTCTCTCTTTCCCCTACCCTCGAGCTTTAAACGAAAAATATATTCCTCTTTCTCTGGTTTTCTTTTATTTTTTTCTGCCACTTTTCCGACGGCGGCGCGAGGATC
Source organism: Ormyrus pomaceus (assembly GCA_900474385.1). NCBI lineage: Eukaryota > Metazoa > Arthropoda > Insecta > Hymenoptera > Ormyridae > Ormyrus > Ormyrus pomaceus. Next base: position 23,346 of record UCOM01000423.1, read on the forward strand.
TTTTTTTTTTGTTTTTTTTTCTTTTTTTTCTTTTTTCTTCGCGCGGGCGTAGCGAGTGTGTGAGTACGAGCGTGCGCCGCGAGACGTTTCTCGCGTACGAACGCGACTTTAGATCGTTTAGTTATTTCACCTTTGACATGTATAAGCGGTGGGTTTAACTTTTTGTTTTTGTTGTGTTTCAAAGGTCGTGCTACAGAAGAGCCGAACAGAAGCGTTTTCCGAGAGTAAGAAAGGTTCGATGAAACGCTGCCAGTCGTGAGAATTCAGATTCAATGGGTTACTTTTCAACACTGATTTATTAATTAATTAAGAGGTGAGAATTATTGCTTTCTTAAGATCGATGAATTTATGAAAGCGTTTATTTAAAACGTTACAATAACGGTGATACGTACGTTTAAGTTTTGCGCTGTTTTTTTTAAATACAAAGTTCATATTAGAAAGTTAAGGGTTTATTGCAACTACCCCGTTGTAATGTATTATTATTGCGAAGCTTAGAGCTATCAGAAGTATACAAAATTCAAAGCCCTTTAAATTTGAAAGGGTTGATAAACGCGGTTAGGAGGATATTTTCTGGATGCTGAAAATTCTTTGATTGGCAATATCATTTAAAGGGAATTTGGAAATAGTTGTAAATTTATAAATTAATTTTGATAATTGAAAACCCCGATTTGTTTTCGTAGAAGTAAAAATAAAAGTATATTTTTTAATTATTGTGTTTTAAAAAGGCTGCAACATAAACACATGATCGTTTTTATTTTTTATTTTAATAAATTGAATAACTTTTGAAAAAAAATTTATTTTCCACACTTTTGTACTTTATTATCCGTACGTACAGCACTGTTATTTATCTTAAAGAGAAACCACGATAAAAAGTTACGTAGTATTATTGAGTCACATGGTCAGTTTTTTAATTTTGAAAAGTAATTTGGTACGTCGAAATCTGTTTTTAGGACGTAAAGTGTTAAAATAGAGAAAGTTGTCTATAGATTGTTTAATTTAGTTATTTAAAAAGATGATGAAATTAAGTACAATATTAATATATCTAATAATTCAATTGCGTTTCAATTAGGTAAAAAGAACGTTTTAGCAGTTTTCGATAAGAAAAAAAAATCAAGTTCACTAGTCATTCGAATTTCGATGAATTAATACATAGCTCCAAAATGCCTCCCTCCACCTACGCAACTCTCGATAACGAAATGCTTGTTTTGTACGCAGATAAGACCTTGGAGCACCGTTCTCACAAACTCGCGTAAGCTGCACCGCAAACAGTAAGCAAGTCGCTATCACCGGTTACGAGACTGACGCAGAACAGGTGGTCGACGAAGAAAGCATCAGCTTCTACGCGACAACGATAAAAGCTTGAAGGCAGTCAGCTATGATGGAGCAGTGCCTTGGGGACGATGGATGAATGGGAGTAAGGGAACCGAGTTGGAGGTCGGCGCGAAGGAGGTGGTGGTGGTGGCGCAGACGACGGCGGACTGACAACGACGTGGTGGCGGCTGGGCGGCCCTCCTGGCTGGATGTCGAGGCGTCAGCGCTGGCGGCAACGACGACGTCAGTGGCAGTGATGGCCCCTGCTCTGACGGAAGGCGGACCTCAGAAGCCTGAGAATTTGCTGCCGACCGGCGGTTTCCTCTCCGCCAAGCAGGCCAAGCAGGTTTGTCATACTTCAGCATCAGTGCATCCCTCGAAAACGTCGATTACGAACGATAAGAGCACAGTAAGATTTTTCTTGTTCTCTGCCTGACAGTTCATTAAAAAAAAAAAAGAAAAAAGAAAAACAGTTTCACTGAAGCTGTTCTTAATTAACTTCTTATATTGTAGTTTATTCGACGGTATCGTTCATACATCGGCTCCACATAAGTTTATGCAATTTGATTGTTCAAGCTGCGTGGAATTTATCATTATGCAGTTTCTTGAAACATAGAACGATGCCTTTAATTAATTTAGTCCATTTAGACCGTTTAGTGTACTGAAAGACATTTTTTTACAAAAATCTGTATGATAACGCTTTACGTGCTTTAAGAATTTTAAAAACAAAAATGCAAGTAAAAAATATATAGTATTATTACTTAAAAAATAAATAATAAATTAAAATTAAATAACAAATTTAAATTATTGGAATTAATTAGCTACAACAATATATAATTTCATATTTTTTACTTTTTTTCCTCAGTTGGTATGTATCTTTAAAAATCTCTTAATTATAAATTAAATTTTTTCATAAGTGAGAAAACATAATAATTTAAATTAATTAGTCTTTCATTCAAATTTTTAGGTTTGTCAAAATCGTGAGGTCCTCGCCCAATTTGTCGTCTCAGCTAACGTCCAACCATCAAAAATTGACGAACAGTGCTTGCACGGTATCCCAAAGGATCTGATAAATGATGTCATCAATCTCAAGTTCGGAAGCGGCCTCGACGGTTTGTCCGACCTGATTGCCGCGGCGCCCGCAAGGAAGGAGGCGGCGGCAATATCGCCGCGCAAGGCCCAAGAGAGCGGCGCCGCTATAATGAACGACCCATCTATGGGCGATCCAACGGATAGCATGTGTTTCTATAAACTAATGGGTCCCGGAGAAGCTGAGGAGACATGCGAAATCGCCGATTTAACTGAGAATGTTGCTAAAGCAGCGGCCATAGCGCAAGAAGAGAACAACAGCGATGAAATTGTTGCGGCCGCGGCAGCTGCTGCAGTTTTCATGGGTAATGAAGATAAGCAAATTGAGGAGGAAAGAAGTCTCGAGCAAATCATAGGTTTTGCTACCGATATTAATGTGCCGGCCAGTGATATCCCTCAAAATGTTGAGGAGATTTTGCAGGTAATTTTTCCTGGCGTTGTTTAAATTACTTTTAATTTTGATTTACTTTATTATTGACTAAAATGTTATAAACATTATTCTGACAAAAATGTTTACCATCATCTGTATAAATGCTTTACAGTCGATGAGACTATTGTTATTTAAAAATATTCGTATTTTTGCAGGTCATAAAATCTATGGAACGTGATGCAGAAACAGGAGAGGATAATTTAGGTAGTAATAACCGCCTTGTCGAGGCCTCATCCCAATCCGTAACTGAAGGCGTTCCCGAGATTTTTCCAGATGGCGAAACTTTTCCCTTAAACCTTTTAAACGATGTGGATATGATGGGTCTGTGCAACGACAGCATATCCGTCGTTGAACAATCCCATGCAAATCAGCCGTCTCATAACATTCATCAGCTACATCACCTACAACAGCAGCACGAACTGCAACATCGCCAGCAACAACTGCAGCCGACGAAGTTGACGGAGCTAGCACAACATCAGACCCATGTTGAGAGGCGGCAACATGATCTCGAACGACGGGCCTCTTTCCTCGAACGGAGATTGCGAAAACTTCAGTCTCGTTTGCTGGGCGACCACGTGTCCGAGGAAGCAACCCACGTGCTTAAGCTCGCTCAGGAAAGTGCGAAAAAATGCTTCTATCAGGATCTGGCAAGCCTTGGACCAAAAGCCGGCAACTCAAGGAATTTTCCGGATCTCGCCGGCAGCCTCTCTTCGTTTCTGCAAAAGATTCAGAAGTGTTGCAGTGCTCAGACTAACAGTGTAGCTGTGCGTCAGAGGAACTCGTGTAAATATTTTGGCTCTGGTTCTAAGGAGCACTACACCAGTGCGGTGACCAATCGAGGACCTGTATTCGGTGTGCCTCAAATCAAGCTCGACGGCGGGCAGATTGAAAAGGTTGCAGGTCCTCTTGCTACATTACTAAAAATCATTCAAAATGCCTATGATTCGGACTGCACGGCATCAAGTAGTGGTGGCGAAAGCTGTGACGAAATGCAGAATTTCAATAATCCACACAAACAGCAGATACCAATGTGAGTATTTAAATACTTTTTATTGCTATTCATTTTTGAAGGGAAATAAATGTTTCTATTTTTATTGTTGCCCAGTATAAATGTTTCTATCTATCATCTAGTTTTTAAGCCTTTTTTCAAGATACTATGCAATATTGCTTAATTCAACGTGGTTCCGCCATGCTATTTTATTAATACTATCAATGATTTGTAACCCACTGACGGAAATTAATACAGTTCATTGTAATAAGAACTTATACGAGACACTCTTTCATTAACAATAACGTTAAACATTAGAGAATTTATTATCGAATGCATACTTATTACAGTTATATACAGTTATATAAAATCGCATTAAAATATCTTAAAAATAAATCAATATTGAAAAATAAACCTAATGATTGACTTAGAGTCCCGTGGAATTAATGGCGTGATTGATTAGTTGATAATCTATGATACCTATGTTGAATACTCCATTAACACGGGTTTTTTGTAACGTAGAGGCTCGAAAACTTAATTTTTGAAGCTCGACCTCTACATTTTAATTTTCATCCTTGCACGATTTTACAAATGAAAAATTAAATCTCAAAATATGTAGTCTAGCATTCCTTTGCACAATTTTGAGTTTAAATGTAAGCATGTATGTATGCATTTTATCTATCTTCTTGCACAATGGATTTTTTTTTCACCTTTCACTCATCATTTTTTAATATACCTTCATTTGAAAATTTGCTCCATGAAATTGTGAAAATTATTACGTCATCCTCTACCATTTGATGCCTTACTGTTTTCATCATTTTTACAGCTTCTAAATGTAATTCAGAAAATTTTAAGAATTGAAAGAATTGAAAATTGAAAGAATTATATCTCCACCATTAAATTATGCAAAAATTCTGTAATTTTTTTATAAATTAATATAACAAATGTAATTTAATGTGTTTCAAAAATATTTAAATAAAAATATACAAAAATGACTATAACAATAATTTATTAACTTTGGCCTTAAATGAACTTTGATTATATACGTGTATTTATGTATGTAGAAAAAATTTATAAAAAATTCTATTTATATTTTTACGCTTCGATTTGACATCCTCTGTATCATATAATTCTTTTTAGTTTTTCTGGTATGTACAATCAAACTTACAGAAAAAGAAATTAGGTATAAATTCAATTGCATTACCCATTCTTGATAATTCTATTTTGTATTATTTTTGTATTTATCATGACAATTTTCTTACTTTATATAATCTTACTATTATTAAGAGAGAATAACAATTATTATAAATCAATAACTCCTTTTTTCTTAACTTTCGGTTTTAGATACATTAAGTGTCCTTTGCATAAAATTATTGACAATTTCTATTCTATAAATTCTATTACAATAATTTTTATCTCCTTATTTTTCCCCACTCTTTCTTTTTTTTACTGTTCAATTTAAATTTAAATATTTTAACTATTTCCTTATATTCCTTTTCATTCAGGATCATCTTTATCCTATTGAGTATATTACCTGGTAAGTTTGTCACCTATTCTCTAGTCTGCATTCTTCTAATGTATGTTCAAACGTGCTCCAATTTTTTCCACATAATTTAATTAAGTCGTATCTTTTTCGTTCCACTAGTAATAGTTAGCTTTTTCCATATTTTTGCATCTTATATTGTACTTATTATTCTTATACATTTTTCCTTTCTTAAAAGTGAATGCTAAATTGTTTATTAATTTAGGCATACAGGTGCATACTAAATTAAGCAACATATATTTTTTTTATTTAGTTATTTTATTTCCTATCCCCCTTTCAGGTAAAATATATTTTATTTAATTAGTTTTTCAAAATTTATTGAATGATTAGAATATTATTTACATAAATTTAGTTAATTTCCTTTTCCATATCCGTCTAAAATTGGGTAAAATAAGCCTAACTGCTTTTAATAACTTTAAAAAATTATATTTTAAAAAAATACCTTCAATTGAATTGTTTTTTTTTACACACAAAGCAGTGGAATTAATAAATTTGACATTTAGACGCGTGATGTTTAAAAACCTAAACCTTAATGCACGAAGTCAAATTTTAATAGTATATTACGTACCTAAGGAGGTAAAGAATTGACAGGATCATAGCAAATGTAAATTGATATCCAAGCCGAAGGCGAAGGTGTAAAACTCGTGCTTGCAATTTTACATCCCCTGGTGCGTATACTATTTTGTTGACGAGCAATGACGAACGTTCCCGAACAGGCACCGGGAGGGAAAATAGTACTTTCAGCCTGTTAGGCAAAAAAAAATTTTTAAATAAGAAGATAAAAAATATTTCAAAATTTATAAATATAAGAAAGGTTTTAAAAATGAATATTATAAAATATGTTATTTCAATCTAGTTGCAGAATAATACGTTATTTAAAATTGAAAATTTTACATTTTTTTTATCGGTATAATTGTTAATTTTTACTAGAAGTTCCACAGTTTATTTTTCATATTTTACAATTTCGATTATAACACTTTATAATATTAGTATCAATATAAACAAAGTTCCTGTTTTTATTGTATTGGACGCAATTGCAAAATTTAATCTGCAGTGTCATCTCCGAAGTGATGCGGATGTATTATAAGAAAAGAAATAATAAATTAATAGACTTTAAGAGTTTATCTAATTATTTCAGGTTTAATAACTGTCGCTAAAATTTTATAAAAATATTCAATAGGGCTGAAGAATCAAAGTTAAAACTTCCAATTTCCATGCAGATGTATGCACAATTTTTTGGGCTATATTAATAATTATCAAAAGTACAAGTACTTTGATATTGTTAATTACTATTATATTATAGATTTTCTTTAACAATAATTTGTTAAAGATTCAATTATTTTACTAAAACATCTAAAACTTAACGCTATTCATGATTAAAAGGTCATATCATCAAGGTGGAAAAAGAATTAAATGAAAATTAATTTTTTTAAATTATTGTAATTAAAAGAGAAAAGATGATACGCTCGAAATTCCGCGGTTAACTGTATATTGAACATTAAATTAGAGAGGTCGTCTTTTAAAGGGACTGCATAGGGCAAGCAGCCACTCCCTCGACTGGGAGGTTTGAAAATGACGGCAGGTCGATAATACGATATTTTCGTGAAAACGCTGTGAAGGTCGATGGCCTTTTCCAGGAAGTCCGCTATTGACTAAGAACTAAAAAGATAATTAATTTTACTATGCGAGGTGTACTACATTTGTTGCTTTAAAAATACTTCCTGAATAAATGAATGGTTAAAAGTATAACCGGGATGAATGAATTATTCAAAGTATAAGTGTCGAGGTCATGCGAACATAATTAATTTTAAATTAGAATTTGGGTAAGTAAATTTTCAGTTTCATTGCTCTTAAATTAAAAACTTAATGCCATCAGTTATTCAGCCCTTACGAAAAATGCAGAGTTTCAACTCCTTTGAGTGAATAGAAAATTTATTATTTTCTTGTTCTTACAGGTCTTTTGCGTACCTATGTATTTCAAAATAAAAATAAATTTTTTTGCTGATTAGTGATGAAAGCTATAGTAAACACTGCACTAGTCTGTGAAATGTTCGGTTTAAAAAGAGGAATAGGTTTAATTTGTTTAATTATACATATAAAAATGTTTTTATTAAAAGTACTAAGATTTGGAGATGGCTTTATAGTCCGTTTTGCTGTTAAATGTATGAATTATTGTATGTATTATTTATTAACAACGTTCTTATTAACACTATAAAATATTAAATAAGGTTGCGTGTTTTAGTGTGCACTAAGTGCATAAAAAATGTTCACGTTAATACTACGGAGATTATTGCGCTAATCACAACTTAATTCAACATTCAGCACTAAATTCAATTAAATGCTTAGGCTTTATTATATATAATAAAGAAAGGTTATTGTGAGTTGATAATGTGGCAAGACATTTATAATAGATAGATTATGTATACGTAAGCAATTTTTATAATATCATTGAATTAAAAATAATTTCAAAGTAACCACGTTCAGCTTTTGATATAAATATTTTTTTCTACACTTTTTTCTGGTGTTAAACATTGTCTTTCACTGTGAAAAAGATTTTTTTGATTGCTGTAAAGACCTGATTTTATGATTCCCTTTCAAATCTTCTACTCTGAGAGGCAATAAAAACAAAGGTAACTGGATATTAGTTTGCAGATAGCTATTCGTCTAATAATCCTGTTTTTTTTTTTTAAATTATGATAAAATTAAGATAAAAACATAAACAAGGAGGATTTCAACATTTATATTAATATGTATGTAAAAGGGAGATTACCTTCGTCGCTTTACTATAAAACTGTAGAGCTAAATTATAATTAAATTTTAATTTCAAGCTACTAAAGCTTATAAACAAAATGGAAGTTTACGGTAAAGTATATCGGTAGTTAGCTGTATTTTTACGAATAAGTATTAAAAAGATAATAAACCGTCACAAAGTGAATAAATAAATTTTTCTTAAACTTTGAACACTTAATTTGTCCCGATGAAATACAGTATTCTTTTACATAACTATTTTTATTTAATACACTTTGTATTTAAATAACAATTAATTCTTTGGGCTTTCATTTACGTATTTATTCCCAAAATGAATTGTTTCACGCAAATATATTAAAAGAAATTTTTTTTTCCTTTTTAAGAAACCAGCTATCAATTTTATAAAATTTAAAATTTTTAAATAATCAATTTTTAATTATCTTCAATATGTTTACATCATTCAAATGTTTATATGAAATATTTTAATACTGAATTAATTAGCAATTAACCTTAAAAGTACGCGTTTCTTGAACGAAATACTTCTGAAAATCTTGCGTGACTAAACTCAAGCATCTCCTTTTGCTTCCAGAGCTAAGCGGGCGGGTTGGCGGTACGCGCAGGACCGCGCGAGCGTAGCGTCCCGATGGACGTGGTTACAGGCACAGATTGCGGATTTGGAGTATAAGATCAGACAGCACAGCGAGTTGCACCGTCAGGTCCGTGCGGCCAAGGGGTCGGTAATGCTGGAGGGGGACTCAACCGCAGCCTCAACGACCTCCACTGTCAACGGTTACAGTGGCGTCCTACCGGGCTCGCGCGACTACCTCAGCGGACCTCAAAGTCCCAACGTCAGCGGGGCCAGTCGCACTAGACCGTTCGTACGCACCCTCTTTCGCAAGCGCAAGCTCGTGCAAATCGACGGCTTGCACGAGAGCTCGAAGAAGGCAGCGAGGCCCGCGAACCTGAGGTGTTACTGCGACGGAAGTATAGCCCCCTGCGCAATCTGTACCGGAAGGAGGGATGTTGGCATCAGTCAAGAGGCCTTTGAACTGCTCTCCGTTCCTGAAAGAATCGCCATCGTTGATCATTATTTCCACCCTGTGCTCTCGCTACCTGATGGTATGTACTAAGCTGCACTATGTTGTTTGAGAAATTTTATGGCTAATTTATCGCGTGGAAAACATTAGGTTCAGTAAAAAATGAACACATTCTTTGTTAATAGAAACTTGTATTTTATACTGCAGTTCATTGTGTAATTTAATAGACTTTTTCAAGTAAAATCTATGCCTGTATAGTCATTTTTTCAAAATCTTTTCTTTAAAGAAATAAACAAGAAGATTATAGATTTTATAGTTCAGTAGTCTTAAAATTACAAAGATCCTTTAAACAATTATTTTAAGTTATTTATTTCAAATTTATATTTTTTATTCCGCGTCAGAGAATAAATTGATTCAATTTTGTACTTTACTATTTTCAGAAGTTACACACTCTGTACACATGGATTCGATTATGCGTTCGCCCGAGTGGCAACAGAAAATGTTGCGAGGAGGATTACGCATGTCGAAGTTGAAAGATAAGGATGGGAACGAAAGGAGAAACAAAAAAGTTACTGACCATCGTACCAAATATGCTGCTAGATTGAAAAAATCACAGAGTAATCAAGTGACTGTCAGTGAGTAATTCTTTCAATAGCTAATTTTTGTTCTGATATGAAAAATAATAAATCATTTACATAACATTTAAAATTAAAGAATGGTTCTAGAGAAGGCTTACAAAATTTTTTGTAATTATACTATAAATGATAGAGAGCAGTATACAATAGTCTAATATATGTAAAGTGACGTAATAGAGTACATATATGTATAAATAAAAATGTCTGATTTGAATAGTTTTTTTTTATAAATTTTAAGATCAGTGTTAAAATAATCTTTATATAAATACATGAAACTGATAAAGAGGTTTATTTGTGTAAAATCAATTTTATTTGCCAAAATTATGTGCAAAATTTAAAATTTTTTTCTCAACTCAGGCATGAAATAGCCTTCATTTCACGCTAGAAAGTAATATAGAAAATTGAGTTCTTTAAGCGTTTGAGAACATTTTTTTTCAAGCGGGAAAAAGTGTGCATTCCCCGCTCCCAGCGGGGCTTACCGAGGAAAAAAGTCGTTTTTCTCCGTTTCAAGCTATTTTTTAATTTTGAAATGCACGATCATCTATCCAACTTTTTGACACCAAAAAAGGGGCTTTCGTGCCTTTGTTAAAAAAAAGACACGGTGTATAACACAGTAAGAAAAGCTATTTCAGACTCGAGTGAGGTTTTGAACATTCGTCTCTGTCTCGCGTAGAACACCTCACCCTCGCTAGAAATAATTCATTTTCTCCCCTTGTTGCACAATGTACTATTTACCCTCATAAGACAAAAACCAAATTTAATGAGATAAGAAGAAAATCGAAGTCATAAAGACTAAAGATTTTTAGAAGTTAAATCAATGGCATTTTTATTACACGGAAAACTGTGAAAAATAGTTTTTCATTCAAATGCAAATTGTGTAGTCCAAAAAATGCATCATAAAGATTCTATATATGAAATAAATTTAGATACTTTACATATGTAACATTATGTGTATAGTAAGCTTCAAAAATAAATTTCTAGTTGTTGAAATACTTTTTTTTTGCAATTTAATCTCTTTTAATAGCCTCATATCATTGCTTTATAATAACAAACATATAATAATATTTATTAATGAATATATCTTTTCATTGTAGAGATCAAACACAACGTTCTCAAAGGTAAGAGGAGTCGAAGTAATAGCGAGAGGATAAATCATGGTATAAATCGGAAACGTGGATCGAAGTCGCTACAATCGCCGACGATTGACGAAGAGGAAGAGACCAGTGCGCTTTCTAGTTCAAGCAAATACTCGTCGCCAGTGCCTTCCCCTCTTCAGCAGTCGACAGCGACTGCAACATCGACAACGGCTACGACGACGGCCAACGTGGCGCCGCCTCCTCCCCCCGAGAAAAATACGCTTAAGGAGAAATCCTCTAATAGTCACAGGTAAATTTGAGTCATTATATTTTCACTCTTTTTATTTACTGTTCGATACGTATTTGTTTTTCACCAATACCCTTATTTTAGTGAATTGCACAAAGTAAATTTTTATAAGTAAAGAAAGAGTTTTTAATTTAACTGAAATGGCCTACGAATTTAATAAAGTTTCTAGGCTTCTTATTCTTTTCTGTTATTTCTTTTTTTATTATTAATTGCAGTTATAAATTACAGATTGTGAAAAATAAAAAAATCAAATGAATTTTAACATAAAAATTTAGAAATGAAAAATTCATTTAAGAATCTCTATATGAAATTTTTTGTGAGCATTAATGTAAATACGATTAAATCTAAACTATTTGCGAAAACGAAAATACCATATATTTAATAAAACTATCTACATTTTTATTTTATTTTTTGATACGAATCAGAAAATAGTTATTATTAAAACTAAGTATTTTAATTTACGTGTGCTAACAGGTATATTTTTAATATTGCAGTCGTCTACGACAAAATTCATATGACATTGATAATATTGTCATACCATATAGCGTCGCTGCAACAACGAGACTAGAAAAACTGCCCTACAAAGAAATACAAATACCAAAGTATGTGTAACCAATTTTTCATTGTCTAAAATTATTTTAATCGTAATTTATGTTAAATTGATATAAAATATAATTTTCTTTGTGGCATTTTTACAGATGGAGGCTATGCGACAATTCCCCTATTTTAGATGTCAAAAATGGAGCAATGCAAAAACCTACTATAGACAACGATGTAAATATAACTATATTTTTAGACTGTCATTTGAAGCAACTATTTTCACTTTGTATCGTCTTTTTTTTTAACGCAGATTGAAGACATATCTGCTGAATCAATTGCCCAACGACATGAGCGTAGTGAAAAGGAAGAAAACAAACGATTTATGAATTTCATATCTCTGCCGCAGTCATCACGGATGCGCCACAATCGACGAGCAGATAGCCGAGCCGATAGCGGTACTAATACGCCAGGTAATTTAACCCTAGATAGCCACTAATTAGTTCTCATCCGAATTAACATCTTATAAATCTTATAAATTCTTTTAATTTTAAAAACGTTTTCAAATTAATGTATTTCGTTTTAAGGTTTGTTGAAATTTTAATATTAACTTTATTCTAATTACATTCATATATATTTAACATTTGTGTAATTTGTACAAATGTATAAGAATTAAATTATTATTGTAAATTAGTTAAATGATGAACATAATATAGCCAAAGAAATTGCGTGGCTGTCTAGGATTAAATAACAAACTACTTTAAAATGTATTAAATTCAATAATTTTATTTTAAAGTATTATAAACATTGTTTTATTCTAATTTTAATTTGATTTTGATAACATTTGTTTATTGATTTTTCATTATAATCCTTTATAAAATAAATTTAAAAAGTTTTGTTGTAATATCTAATAAATATATTTTAGTATTATTATTTTACAAGCATAGGTACTCTAATTATTTTTTTCAGTATTTTTAATAATTTGTTAGAGGCTAAATAAAACTTTTGTTCTTTTAAAGATCCAATGTCACCTCATGCAGGTGATTTTGGGGGAGAAGCAATGTCACCGATAACTTCGCCACCAGCAACGCCTTCAAATGTCCATGACACAGAAAACTCGCAACCACAAGCGGATTTCCAAAATAGGCCAAATTCCTTACAAAATGCACTTCGACGTAGAACGTTGTCGACGTCTGTGCGCTCACAAAGAGAAGAAATGACGTCTGCTTCTATTAGTGAAGAGGAACATGAGGTAAAGCTTACAAAATGTTATCATTTGTTTAGTTTTTTAAATTATGAAAACAATTAAAAAAAAAATTAAAAAGTTATTTTATACTTCTCCAACCTCAAAATCATGACTGACATGATTTTTCGGCTCTCATAGTATAAAATTTGAACTGGTGTCAAAAATTACTATTAGTCGAGGAACTCGGATTTATAATTATTTAAAAAACTAAATTATGAAATTTGATGTTTTATTTGTATATCTTCGATTTTAATTTACAGCAAGTTTTGCCTTATGAACCAAGAAATTTTCCATTAAGTGATGAAGTATACGAAAAAATGTTGGAAGCAATGCCAGGAGGTCATTTGCAACCATCTTCGATGTCCGTTTGTTCTCAAGAAGAAGAAAAAGGAGACGTAAGTCGTTTATAAATTACTTTGCTATTAACTTTTAAATTAATTTTTTTATGAAAGGAAAAATTATTGCTCAGGAAGCAGACTTAGATTCTCAGGAATCCGATTCGACAGAATCTGCCTTGTGCGATATTGAAGGAGAGGATCCTAATGATCCGGAATGGACGGTAGCTGAAGCAAGAGAAACAGAAAAGGAACGAATACGACCTACGGCCAAAAGATAGGAGAAACTCAGAAAGAGCTTCGTTGTATTAGCTCATATTCCAATATTAATGGCGAGTGTTTGTTTTTCTATGCAAAATAAGCTACCTGTCAATTGTTATGCATACCTGTCAATGACGACATTGCACCTTGTGTAAAAGTATGATGTATCAAGCTGTAAAGTGTATTATAATTATAAATTTTGTAACTTCACCGACGTTTGCGCTTTAATAGCTTTATCTTTAAAAACAACAGATAATAAAAAATCGCTCAAATAGCTTTTTGTAAAAAAGAGCATTTGAAAAAAAAGTGCATCAAATGGTTTAGAACCGCTGAATAAAAAGAGGACTTAAAAGACAAGAAGGATGTATTTATACTTAATTTTTAGAATAGAAACTCGAAGTTTAAATAGACGAATCGCAACAATGAATAAAAGTGCCAATTCCAACCTCCGTACCATCGTTTAATTTCTGAGTTCTAGAAATTAAAATTTTTTTAAATGAAATATTCAAGTATGGACTTCATTGTAACCATAAGTCATCTAGTTTTACAAAAATAAATTATTACAGGTCTTAAGTAGATCACATACTGTTTGATTTAATAAGAATTAAATTTTACAAATTTACAAAGGTTGAATATTTTGAAATGAACTATTTTTTTAATTTAAAAATTGTTTTAATTGATGAAACATTAAATATGATAAATATTAAATTTTGAAATCTAAATTAAATATGTGTTGCAATTAACTTTCTTTTTAACGCTGAAAGGATAATTTTTAAGTATTAAATTTCATTTACTTTATGGTCATAAAAACTGGAAAAAGTGCACTACTGCAGAATGAAAAATAATTATTTAAAATATAAATTGTCTTAATTTAAAAATTTTGTAGGGCTCTGTAAAATATTTGCTTAATAATTTGAAATGTAAAGAAGTGAATATTTTACTTCTAGCAGCTGCATTTCATCTTGCAGAATATATTTCAAAAAGCAATGAATATACAATAATTACAAATTTAAGAAAAAAAGTGACACGAAGAAATTTTTTTATTTAAGCTTTATCTACCTCTATCAGGGGCATATAAGAAAATTAATAGGTGACTGCATATTTATAAAAGTTATATTATCAAGAGAATAATATAATTAATAAAATAAATACTGATACTTATTTTATTTGAAAATTTATTTTTTCATTTCTAAAGCATAAAATCCATACAAATTTCATGTACAAATAAGGTGTTAATTCAAGGTCTCATACATATTGAACTTTTATGTTCCAAAATCATTAATTTTATTTTCTATATAAATTATATATACAAAAAATGCATCTACTTACAAAAAAAAACTTTGTAAAATGATTTTAATAATTTCGATGGTTTACTGTGAATGATTTCATTAAAAAATTCGCCATCAATATATTTAATTATTTTTTATATTCTTGTATCTCTGGATTTTTATGTGTTCCATCACAAAATGGTCTATTTAAAGTTTGTTTACAATTGCATAGCCAGTAATCCTTAGTTTTTGGTACTGTAAACTTAATTGGTTTTTGTTTAATTTTGAGAAAGACATTGTTATGTGTTCCATCACAAAAAGGCTGATTTTTACTATGTCCACACAGGCACCAATGGTAAGTTTTACCTTCTTCACACTGTATTTTAAATGGCTTTTTATCATATATTATACCGTTTTGTTTTTGTTCTGAAGCAGAGTAAATCTTCTTTAAAGGATTAACAGGAATTTCATTATCCTTTGCTTCCTTTGCATATCGCCTAATCTAAAAAAAATAATTGAAGAATAATGATTGATTAAATATTGATTAAATAAACAATTGTAAAAATGATATTAAATGATAGGTTAGAGGTCATTTAAAACCATTCAACATTAAATTTGAGATTTATCATGGAAAAATAAATTTACCACTAAAGAGGCACTATGCAATCGCACAAATCTACAGGTTAATAAATTAAAACTCATTATGAAATATTTATAATTATTTACAATATACAAAACTTGCAACTCTTTCCAGCTTCAGCACCATTCGCAAACTGAAACTACAATGCTTATTTCCAATACTACTTCCATGCGGCTTCAAGGCGAGTCCATAATTGTTCATCGTAAAACATAACCTTCAACTCTTCTGACATTCGATAAACATCATAATGATACTTGTGTAATGTATAGTTACTAGTTAGTAATAAAAAAAAATTAAACTTTTATAGTTCTCGTAAGTTACACAAAAAATGATTGATTTTGCCTTGACATAAAATCCACACGCGACCTTTGGAAAATGTAAGTTTAACGAAAGGCAGAGAAATATATTTAAAAAAAGCAATACAAATAATATTTGTATCTTCTTATTTATTAGAAAACCATTAGAATGTGGGAATTACCAACAGAATTAACAGCCAGGCCCTTGGCACTTGTTGGCTTGGTTGGTTTAGATATTAGTAATACAATACATCATTCCATTTGGGAAGCTTTTAATAACAACCGTCGACCTGATGGTGCAGCAGTAACATTTAAATTAATTAGCAGTACACATGAATTTCCAACTGTAAAACCAAAGGTTTGTGTTACTTCATAAATGCACCATTTAAGTTTTATATCATTTTTAAGGACAGATGCTTAAATGTTATTAATTTGTTACTTTTTGCAGCGAAATTCATATGAATGGTATATACCTAAAGGAATTTTAAAACGTAATTGGATGAATAAGTACTTGAATGAAGTACCAGCTGTATTAGTTATTTTTTATGACCTTGATTGGCATGATGTTCAGTGGAATGAAAAAAAAATGGAATGTGCTTCAAGAGTACAATCTTTAAGGTATTAATTTTAACAGAAGCTATAATTTGAATAAAATAAATGTAAATAATAAAAATTATTGCAATTATTTAGAGCTGCTTTAGAAGAACGAAATACAAAAATTGCAGTAGTATTGATTCAAAAAGAATCACCACCACCACCTGGTACTGAAGATGTGGTAGCAACTGAACGTGCAACTGCACTTTGTGCAGCATGTGAACTGCCAGCTAAACAGCTTTATTTTTTACCTTATGCTGATCATTTATTAGGATACACCTTTAGGTAATATTTAAAGTAAATTAAATTATTAAATATAAATTATTATTTTCACCCTAATTTTGCAATAAAATAATCAATCTTAACTATAATTTTGTAGATTAGAACATGTTTTATATGATTTAGCACAAAGTTTCTATCATCAAGAGTACAGAATAGTTAAAAGTCATAGGGATCAATTAAATAAAACTGCTCATCAATATTTATTTGTAAGACATCAATTTAAAATGGCTTTCTTGAATGAATTAAGACAAGATCAAAACTCTGCTCTTAAGTAAGTATTTTTTTAATATAAATGATCCATTATATTAGATATTTTTTAATTTTCAAATGTATTTTTAGACATTATCAACAAGCATATAACAATGTGCTAGATATACGGATGGTGGATACTAATTCTCTAGAAATTAAAACAGTTGCATCTTTTATAAACTACAAAGTTTGCAGGTTAATGTTTAGCCTTAAACTTCCTAAAGATGCAATATCCCAGTTTAGAAGTCACACAGAAAGATTTAGAATGAGAATTGGCCCAAGAGAATTGTTATTTGAACATCATGCTTGGATGTCTAATCAATATTCGACATTTGCTGAGCTTTTTGATGAAGCAATCAGGCAAGGCTTACCTGCAGTGCAAACACAACACCCCGGTTATTATTTTCAATTAGCTGCCACGCATGCGAGCCAAAGACATGCAGCTTGTAAAGAACTTTGTAGAGTAAGTGAATTAAAATTCAAAATTCTATTGGAAAACTAATAAAATGCAATATTATTAATTGGTTGTTCAGAATGTTACAACATATCCAGAACCAGACCCGCTAGCGGGAGAGGAGAAATTAGAGTTTTATGGACAAAGGCCTTGGAGACCTGGAAAACTCAATGCAGAGCCTGCCGACATGACACGAGAAGCGGCTGCAATACAAGCTTTACAATATAAGGAAAAGATGATTAATCATTCGGTAAAAAAAAGTTTTTGTCATAACATAAATTTCTTTTTTTAAGAATTTTGAATCGATAACAACTTTTTTTTTAGATGATTATAATAGGCCTATTGGGGAATGCAATATCTCAATTTAAAATATACCGATGTCCGCGGATGCGTCGGCTCTTAGGTAGATATTATTTTAACTATTTAACTAAAGAAATACTAAATGTAAAATAAATATTTATGTTAAAGTTGTTCAAATGGCTGAAGAGTATTTCAATTGTAAAGATTACGGAAAAGTATTAACGTAAGTATTAAAAGAAATTCATTGTTAAAATAATAAACGAAACTACTCTTTAAATTGATTTTAAAGATTATTGATGCACATGTTGTGGGAGTACCGAAGTGAGCGTT
Organism: Ormyrus pomaceus; assembly: GCA_900474385.1. Lineage (NCBI taxonomy): Eukaryota > Metazoa > Arthropoda > Insecta > Hymenoptera > Ormyridae > Ormyrus > Ormyrus pomaceus. The sequence goes on from UCOM01000423.1 coordinate 41,302, forward strand.
GGCCAGTTCTTCTCACAGATATTTTAAGAAGTGCTCTCAAAGCTGCATATTTATCTACAAGTATTCAAGACTATCTTACCTTAGCTTTAGAAGCCTTAGGTCCTTCAACTACTTTTTCTATAGAAAGGAAGACTAACATTTTTGAAAGCATTATGAATATACTAAAGGTAAAAATTAAAATTTTTTCAATTAATAAAAATTGACTTGTTACAAGCCTTTAAGTGTATCATTTTTTTCTAGAATAACCCCCCAAATCCTGAGCCGGACTTAAACGAAGAGTTAAAAAATGCAGCTGTAGATAAATGGACTTCGCAGTTAACCCGAAGTGAACCTTACGTTTTTACAATAGATGATGATAATATGACGTCTTTTATTGACGTAAAATGTCGCTTTACTCAAACTAAATATACAATCAATTCTACAGTTGTAATAGAAGTTTATATTAGGTAATTCAAATTAACAAAAGGTTAATAGAAAATTTTAAATGTATTTTATTTTATTTTCATCTGATTTTCATTAGGAACCTTTATCATGCTGATGTTGAATTTTTCAAGATGCTAGTCACAGTTACTAGTTCAGGATATAATGCAGAATTTCCTGTAACTAATTCAAATAAAGGAAGTATTGCATTTGGTGCTAAAGAAGCAAAGAAATTTCTTTGTCATTTTGATGCTCCTCAACTGAACGAGTCTTCTGAAATTCAAATAAGCAGAATTGCTTTATATCTTGGGAATGAAAAAAGATGCAGTGTTATTCTACGATTTTCGGCTGCTGGAAGAGAAATAAATCTGCTTGATCGTTTGTATCCAGAAATTCAACAACTTCGGTAAATACTTTGTAACACTTCAGCTTTTTTTTTTAAAGAAAATGTGAGATACCGACCATTGCAGATTACTAAATTCATCTAAATGTTTTAATACACCGCTTTGTAATGGTCTTCGTTTTTTTTTATATATAAGAGAGCGTTACAAAGAGAAATTTTAAAAATTTTTAAGATGAAATTGAGAAATTCGAGAAACTGCAACGTCGGTAATTGTTTGCAAGTTTGTAAACACGCAAGTAATGTTAACATTGATATTTTGATATTCTTTTAGAGGAGGTTTTGATACAATTCGACCTCTAATTACAACTAAAATCCAACAAGAAGAATCTGCCGTAACCGTAAATACGGAATCTAAACACCCAGCACTTTTAGGTGAATGGTTTCCTATAAAAATATCAATTTCAGCAAATGAAGATATATCTACTGTTAATATCTTTATGGGTCTGTTGCAAGATAATAGTAGTGAACAATTAAGTATGTTCATGAATTGGCCTTTCACTAAATTATTTGTAAATAATAAATGTTTAATATAATTTAATATTTTTTAGCTGAATTGAGTTTAAACATGATTGAAAAACATTCTTCAATTACAATTGAAATCGATAAAATTAAAGCTAATATTATGACAGAACGTATGGTTTTCGTTAGAGCTCATAATATTGGTGATCGAAACTTTACTGTTAAGGTATATAATAATCGAATTTATTTTTCTTCAAAAATACCATATAACAAAAATTATTTCTGAATTTCTTAATTTAGGTTGAATATTCAAGACCTGAGACAAAAAAAGATTCAAAGGAAACAAGCCATTCAATTTCTGTTGTAAAACCATTTGATGTTTCTACTCAATTTTATACAATGCTATACGAACCACTAACAAAAGGATTTATAGATGAACCACTATTTATTATGCCTCATATTACATGTACTTCCCCATGGCCTATCAAAATAGAAGATACTTCTATAGAATTGGTAATTTTATTTATATGCAACTTTTATTTATGAGTTGATAATATTTAAAAAAATTTTAGGGTAATTCGATATGCAAAGAAACAGAAACATCTCAAGCAAATGTTCTAAGAAATACTGTATTAAACGAGGCCGAGGCTGCGACAGATGTATATTGTATTGTACCAAAAATTGGTAGTGAACAACCAACAAGTATTGGTATATATACTATCAAGTGGAAGCGGTAATTCATTTACTGTGATTTTACAACAAATAATTAGAATCTATGATTCGCGTAATTTTATAAAAACTACTTTTAGTGCCAACGATCAAAATGCAGTCACAAACAGTAGCAGTGTTACATTAACTCCTCTTTGGGTAGAGGATGCAGTAATTGGTTTGGAAACAAAATTACCTCCCCACGGATGGGTCCGCACTCCCCTATGTGTTACATACTTTATAAAAAATCATTCCGATTACTTAATAACGTTACAAATGAGTATGCAAGCTAGTGATGCGTTTATGTTTGCCGGTCATAAGCAGGTTTGTAAATGATTTTCATTGAATAGTATTCAGTATTCTTAAAAATTTTTTTTTTATTTTAATTGAGTATTTACTTTTTCAGATTGACATTTGTCTTCTTCCAGAAAGTCAGAAAAAAGTAGAGTGGATTCTTAGACCATTAGTTGCTGGTTTTGTAGCTCTTCCATCTTTATTGTTATCAATTCCTGCCGGTAAGATCAATAATTTCAACTGTTTAATAAATAAAAAATAACTGAAATAAATATTAAAGTGCCAAGTAATTTCAGACGAGGAGTACAAATTAAATAAAACAAGAATTGCGGAAGTTATAGAGAGATCAATACCAAGCCACATATACATAATGGTAAATATTTTTAAATATAAATTTCTCTTCCTTAGTTACCAAATTTAATAAAAATAAATGAATTTATGTTTAGCCAAAATCGCAGGCAATAGCAGAGTAACTTTTATTCTTTAATGAATGTATGTACAGCATTTTATTTTTGTCTTTATATGAAATATATAATTTAATATAAGATAAAATTTTCTTATTAAAGATGTAAATCGTGTACAAGTATTAATTGTTAAATAAAAAAATTATTTGATTATTTAGTTCTGACAAGCATTATTTACCTATACATACTGTTCAATTTTTTTTGAAAATTCAGATATATTTTTCTTATTTAATGTACAAAAAATGTAATAAAATGATGTAAGTTTAACCATTTTTTTATTTTGTTAATATTAAATATTAATTTAAAAAAAAAGTAGAATTTTAAAACTGTAACTTTAGTTGGTAAGTCATTCCCGCATAAAATCGATTTCCGTTGTCTAAGTTACCAAAGTACCTACAAACTTTCCGCATACTGAAGTGTTTCTGTAAGTATTTTCATTTTGCATTGTGCAGCATTGCGTGCTTACAAATAAAAAGAAAAAACGGATAGGACATGGCGGAAAATAAAATAAAACAGGAATTCGATGCCGAAATTCAAGCAATAATGAAAAAGTATTCTAAAAAAGAAAAGGAACTGGAAAAACAGTTGCGCGAATGGTATAAATTAAAAATATTTATATTGATTTATTTATATTTAGTAGTTTATTAGTTTAGTAGTCTTTATTAATAAAAAACATTGTTATTATAAATTGGTTGGTTATAATTAAATATTAAAATGCATTATATTATTTATATAATTTATAAATAGTAAATATGGAAATATTAATTTTTAGTGAAATAAAATGTAAAAAATTGCAATCTGCAATAAATGGAAGTAATAGTCAAAATAGTCTACATTTTGATTACGAAAAGGCGGAAGCCAGAAATCAACAGTTACTAGAGGTATTGATGTATGCTGATTTATAAATTTTTCATTATGATATTGTTAAACTCATATTACAAATATTTGATAATGCAGTGAATTTTTTAAGTATAATTAAGTACTACAATCCGAAAATTCAATTGAAATAGTCAATATATAACAAATATTACTTAAATTTATCTACGAAATAATATATAATTTATGTAATATATAATAACACATAATTTGATTTAAAAAATGTTAAAAAAATGAAATTAGGATTTCCAGAAAACAAAAGCCATGTTGTTGGCCGAATCCATATATTCACCAACTGATCAGGAAGTAGAAGATTTGCTCGAGGCTTATCTGAAAGATTTGGAGATCTCAGAAGTCGACAGCGAGTTAATGACTCCAGAGAAGAATCAAGAGCCCAGCTGTAAAAGCGACGAATTTAAACAAGTGCAAATACAGCCGAATTCCTCTGACGTTGCGCAGATTCGCGAATCTTCGGCGACGCGTGAAGCGGTTTCACCTAATATCTCGAGCCGAACGAACAAACTTGTTTAATAGCACAGTTTGTTGATCGTTTGGATCGATGGACCAAGTAAAACCATTGATTGATCAATTGCTGCTCTGCGCTGAAAAATAAACTGAACAGTTACACCTATGTTATTTAATGCTGCGTGCTTTATCGCACTGGCAAGTTGCCTTGCCAACGTGGCTGAGTGCGTATTTAAAAACTATATATGACAGATTTTTTACTTTATAAACCTGGTTAAACTAATCTGAAAATCGGATTTTTTACTGCTCGTTAACTAAGTTGAAAATTTATAAATGAAAACATGTCAGTGTACTATTTAAGACTGCAACGTGTAAAAAAATAGTAAAATTTTATTAAGATTGTTTAATCGGACTATTTTTTATTATTTTTTTATATTAGATACAAAATGTTCAATTCTCTTTCAGTCGATTTTAGTACATTCAGACAAGTTATAGAACATCGACTTGCAATTTTTGTGGCCTTCAATTATTCATTTATTATCAGTAATATCAGTAACAATATAGTTCTCCTTTCCTTGTTTCACAATTGCATTTAGCGGATTCAAAACTGCAAAAACGAAATAGATGTTATGTAATTAAATAAACGAGAAGAGAATTGAAGTGAACACTGTTTTTGTAACCTTCGTTGGAAAAATTACTTTTAAAAAATCTTCCAAAGACGGGCAGTAAAAAGTAAACAATTTTTTTTAAATAATTGCTTAAATCAACTTTAAAATGTAAGAATAAAGTGATTAGAAATTTATAGAAGGTTTAATTTCTGTGTCTAATTTTTAATTTACGTCTTTTCGACTTTAAATCCTTGTCCTTGACTTCACGTTATTATCCGTAGGTAACGTTCAGGGTCCCGTAAAAGTGTAACACGTTTGAATATTCTACAAAATTGTAGGATTTTCTTATATTTATCAATTGCTAAAAAAATTAGAAAGTTACTTTATTTTACTTCTAATTTCTATTTGCATGAGAATTAATCTTTGAATTTCTTCCACGTGTTTTATGGAAATTGAACAAATGTATGTAACTTTGAAGAAAATTACTATTCAAATTCATGTAAATTTTTTATATTTCTATATAAACGAAATTTTTTAACGCGGTCTTAATATAGCAAAATTAAAATACGTCTGTTTTGCTTTATCAGCCGCGAAATGAAAAATTATAAACCAACACATTATTATATACTATTTTAAAAGCTACGCATTGAACTGGATTTAGAAATTGTATACAACTTTTTACTTACAATAAATTTTATTACACCAGTCGTTACCGACTCGGTAAAAACGGATAAATCCATATGGAAACTAATCGTTGCAATATGCGGAGAAAACGTGGACTATTTAAAAAGAAAATATATATCGAGCGTTTTCAAAAGATAGCACGGATTACTGTAGATTAATCACTGTTAATTGATTGAAATTTAACTTTGAACTTTAAATCAAATTTAAAAGATCGAAACATTTGCAAAAAGCAGCTAGCAACGTGCGTCCTGTTTAGCGGCCCCGCCGCGCCGCAAAATACCTCGTTCGGAGCTTTCGCGTCAACGCGTGAACTCGGTTAAAGTTGGAGGCGTGCGCCTATAACACGTCCACCTGTCCAAATGATTATTACGCACATTCGATACATCGCTGTCGCCGCCAAGAGCTTAAGGCCTATCGTCACCTCTCTTTCTCTCTCTCTCTCTTTCTCTCTCTCTATCTTCCTCCAGCGCAATTATACGCGTACAGTGTATGTTGCTTGGAGCGGTGCACGTGTGCAAGCGCGATAGGAAGCGATAAGCGACGCGCACCTTTTTAATGTACAGCGAGGCACGATTTTTTTCGTGACCGCGGGCACCGCGCACGATTTGCTTATAGGACTGCTTGCGTGGGGAGAAAAGCACGCTTCTACGCCGCCGAGCACGTGGAGCCAAAGAGCCGACGAAGAGGCACTATGAAGCGATAATTTTCCTGTTTCTTTTTTCCTTTTTTTTTTCTCTTTTTTTCGAGATCAGGGATCTCTGACGATGGAGCACTTCCGTGAGATAAGTGTAAGGCTGAACGTTCATTTATGGTGTACGCACACAGCGTTGCCTAATAATTTGACTTTTTTTTATTTGAATAGGGCTTTTGTTGCGGTTACGAGGAAAAAGTTTCGAAAGAAACTTGCTGCTACTTATTTTGTTTGCCTTTTCTAAATAATATAATAAAATTTATTTTATTCGTGTGTGTGTCTCAAATTTGAAATTTCCTGTAGGTTTTTTTTTCTTATAAAAACTCACAATTCGATTAAAATTTTTAATAGATCAATATCGATACAATGCCTTACCTGCAACGTGGAAGTTCTTATTTTGAGTAGACCTGTAAGCAAAATTGATGATCATGTTATTATATATTAGCTCCGGCTGCTGAATGCACAATTATTTAAATTTATTTAATAATAGGGCGTGTGCGCAAATGCGAATTTAGAGAATCTACACTACAATAGCAAACATAATGGAAGTAAAAACAAGATTTTAAAATAGTAAAAAATCCGTATTCCAGTTTAAGCATAACAATATTGAGTATTTTAAAAACAAATTAATTGACTAACGAAAAAAATTACATGCGTTGTTATACACATGAAACTTCGTTAGTTTTAGCATTTTGAAAAAGTTTTTTTCCAATAAATATTAGTACCGGTAAATATAAACTTGTAAAAAAATCGTGTATTCCATCTATCGCACTTCCAAGGTTAAGTAAACTGCGAAATGTTTCGTAGATAATTTGTTTCTTTTTACATTTACATATTTAAAAACATGCACTGTATAGTTTGACTTTATACATTGAAGTTTACATATAGTTATATTTTACTTTTATTAAAATAATATAGGTTTTCCGTGAAATTTATAATTAAATCTCTAAAAAATTATTGTCATCGAATTACTATTTTAGATAATGAACATTAAAAAAAATAGTTTCTTAAAAGCTAAAAAATTAATTGATTGAAAAAGACACTGGTCAAATTTCAATCTCTCACCATTTTTACAGAAAAATACTAATGCCAAAATTGCTGCTCAGCTTACAATATTCTAAAACCAATATTCATTTAACAGTAAATTGAAAAAACGTCTAAAATACCAAAGTTGCCGCATGAAGATCGAAAGAAACTCTTGATGAAATGGCAGGTCCTCTTCCTCTTGATCTCCACGTTTGACTGGCACTCGCTCTAGAATTTTTAGTGGGTCCGTCTACTTTTTCCCCAAGAAGCATTATCTGCTCTCCTCAGCTTGATGAGCATACATTACATATTCCACATTTCGAGATCGCTCCACCTGAGTAAACGAGTGCTCATTATGTTGGGAGCCGAAATATATACCATCGCGTTTAGCGCTCCTTTTTTCGAAATTTGAAAGAGCCGGAAACTCTTATGAATGCTGCCACATATTTTAATCTAAGGAAGGCGTATATAAACACGTGTCATGCTCGCTCGTTCATGTAAGTACTAAATCCTCTACCGTTTATATTCGAAAGACTGCGGGATGCATTCTTACATTTTTATGTAGATTACTGCATTTGTGTTAGTCTGTATTTGAAAGTTTTCTGATAGAACGCTCCGTTAGAATTACGCTAACATTATCGAACTTGCGTCGTTTTGAAAAATTGCGCTGCGCTCATTATTTTGCATTATTGGCTAATAATGTCTTATCGTAAGTTTTACAACACTAATAGGCTCTTTTATTAATCTTGATGCAGTTTTTCGTATTTGTATGATGTATTTATCTATAACGTGTTTTAAAAAACTTTTCATTGACCTAAATATTTCTTAATATTTTTATACATATAAACTTATTCTTGATTACGTAAACATTTAAACAATCTATATCTATTCGTAATTTATTAAATTTTTTTTTCATTTACTCTTTTAACTTTAAAAACCAAAAAATAAAAAAGGTGCCTAAAATACAAGAATAATAAAATGCATTATTTCATCTAATGCTTACCTTCTTTTAAATTAACCATAACAATTCGTTTTATAGTCACGACTGCTTGAACCGCTCAAAATATTCTTCGAAATAGTTCACAATTTTAAGAAGCGCGCATGTATGTTTGTCCGGGTAGCGCAAAAGTAGGTAACACAGATAGCAGGTATCGTTTGACGCGAGGTCGAACGTTGGATATATTTTTCCTCCACAACACAAACGTAAAAAGTATTATTATGAGACTAACTTTGCAGCGGCACTCATAAACTGTACGTATATTTTGTATTGCATTGTCCAATTGAAATCTAGAAATTATGCAGTTCTCAAAGCCTAACAATTTTACGTGCATAAATTAAATGACTATAGAGCTTACTTGGTTCCAATAAAATTAACATCCTAATTTAAAGTGCAATTTTATATTCTTTTAAATTTATTACTTTTGGATATGTACAGGATGCATAAATTAAACAATTTGTTATTTTGCATTTTTTATTTTTAGTATTTAACATTTCAACAAAATAGTAATAAATTAATTGTTGTAAAAAAAAAAACAAACGAAAACGCAATCAATGCGTTTGAAAACATGGAAGAATTTGTTTAGCTTTCAGACATAATTCTCTAAATAAGATAAAACAATCGATGTTTTCTCGGGAAACTAAGTAGAGTCCAGAAAAGGAGCTGATATAAATAATAAATCATCCCATATCCATTTCCAATTTCGCTAATCATTTTTTTTAACTGCATTTACGAGAGTGCAGTAGCTATAAAAGTTATCATTAAGACATCAAAAATTCATTTATAATTGGAGCTACTCGTTCGGGATTGTTTAAATGAACGTGATGTGTCCCTTTAACTTCATGATATTCAAACTTCTTTGATCCTAACTTTATAATATCTAAAACTTTTTGATAATTTTCTGGTTGCTCAAATTGCATACCAGGGTTGGCTCGGATATTAAGATAAGCACACTTAATTTGAGATGCATAGGCTAATACTAAATCCAATGACAACATTCCTAGTAATGAAACCTAAAAAATATTGATCATTAGAGAAAATAAAAAAAATCATTTTATAAATATAAAATGTAAGGTAAAAATTATACCTTTAATCTGGGATCCCTACTAAAATAATATTTGCCTGGAATAAGTGCAGGTTGCATTCCTCTTTTCATTAATACTTCAGCACTATCTCTTGTGATAGAGCCATTGTAAGCTTGTTCAACTATATCTATCATTTCACTATATTCATAACAAGGCACACTATCAAGAGTCAAACTTTCATATTTGAGAAACTTGTCAATATGATCACCAGTTACGCTGACTGTGTTTGTGATTTGTTTTACACTAGGACTAGCTATATCTAGACATATAATAAATTTTACTTCTTCTGGATAAGCAGCTGCATAAAGAAAGGATATTGCTCCACCTAATGAATGACCCAAAAGTTTAACCTGAAAAATGAAATAAAAACCACACATTTAACTTTAAATGGAAAAGCAATTTTTACATTTCACAAGCAAAGAAACCCATTTTTAATATTTGCAGTCGTACAATAGTGAATGTAAATGAAATGTTATGATTACAATAGCACAAGCTCAAAGAATCAAACTTGCCCCGAATTTAAAAGTGAAAGATAGTGATGTTTTTAATTTTTTGTTAATAATTTGTTCATTTATTGTTAGCTAACCTTGTTCCATTTGTAATGTTTAACTATTCTGCGAAGTAAAATGATGCCCTCCCAATATACAAAATAAAATTGGCCTTCATGATAATGTGAAGAGAAACCATGTCCTGGCATATCCACAGATAGCACAGAAATATTTTTTGAAAATAATGGAATTAAGTTATCAAAGCTTCCTGCATTGTCTTGTCGACCGTGCAATGCTAAGATTGGTTGCACTTCTTTAGGCCCCCACCATTTTCCTGTGAATAATGACTAAGTTATTGCAAAATTGTAAAGAAATTTTACTATTTTATGAGCCTTCATTGCATGGACAACTTATTCAATATTTAAGATTTTTAAAATTAAAGATTAATCTGTGTATTATTGGTAAGTGATAGTAATAGCATGTAATTGAATATTGATAAAACCTTATAAAACATTTCATATGCTGTGATAATACTTGCAAGAAGACAAATTGCAGCATTTTATGAAGATATTTATTCATTACACATTAAACATAATAAATAACTTTTGATTTATAATATTCAAAAAAAGTTAAATGAAATATTTCAAAATTTTTTTTTAAACACAGATATTATGAATAATATTTTAAAAATATTAATGGAAACAAATTACAGTGAGATTAACATGTATAATTATGTATTGTTGATATATGTATTGATGCTGTGAAAATTATATTTAAAATCCTTAAATCATAATCGGAGCAAGTTCTGTGCATAAAAAATAAATAGCATTTCCAACAACCCTTTAATCTGAGGAAAGCAATTTAAACAAAATTTTTATTATCCTCCGCTAACCTTGTCCCACTTGTAGTGTTTAACAATTCTACGAAGGACTATAACTCCTTCCCAAAATATATAGTAAAATTGTCCAGGTGGGAAGTGCGAGGAATAACCATGGCCAGGAAGATCAATACTGAGAATTGACACATCATTCGATAACAGTGGTGCAAGATTCCTAAAAGTTCCTGCATTATCCTGCCATCCGTGCAATGCAACTATAGGTTGCACATCCAATGGACCCCACCAGATGCCTACATATTTTATAATAATACTCGATAACACCAAACACAAAAATTCTAAATTGCTTTTAGTGGTTTTAATTATAACATTCAAATAAAAATTTTCAGTGACAACAGTGTAAAGTGAATAAATAGAAAATGACATAATACAAAGATACTAACCACTCACATGTCCCCAAGGCATTGGAATACGGATTTCCTCAAAGGCTGTCACAAAAAGTTATTATTGAAAAATTATCATTCAATATATTCAGAGTTAAAATGTTATTAATTTGATTATGATCACTTTTTTTTACCTCTTACTTCATGTCCGTTGTGAGAACTTTTAGTATCTTCGATACTTGAGAAACTCATTTTGATTATATATATCAACAGTGTATCTTTTATCAGCTGATGAAATTTATAACCCTTAAACTTGACACCTACTCGTCAAAATTCGATTGTAATTCCGCTTATTCGGAAGCGTCTGATGATAAAATCGAGTTTCAAACTATTGGTAGTTAGAAAAATAAATATTCATTTATCACCTCTTCCGTTTTGGCTCTATTTACATGTACGTGTGTTCGAAAAAACTGCTGGTCACGGTGAAAGTGTTGAAATTCTGCGCATTTCACGAATGCGTGCACTTGCACCGATTATTTCGCGAGTTAATAATACTAATAAGAATGACAACTATATAAGTATAAAGAATTTCCCCAAGTTTATTCGCGTTTTAAATATTTTAAATCAAAATTTTTACCTTGAAATCTAGGAGAAATAATGGTATATTCGAATTTTAGAAGAAACCAACTAGCGCTAGCTCAAGGCGCACACTCGAAGTGCATGCAAATATTGCAAATGAATAGGAAATTCGATTAGTACGTATATGGATACAATGGATCATCCACTAACTGATCCTGGTATGTTTCTCTTTTTACTTATTATTTTGTTCGAGTAATGCGTATTATTGCGGAATAGAATTTCTCTTTATGCCATTGAACGAAAAACATAAAAATGTGTTTACGTTTGGTTGATTTTAAAATTTATATTTAATTAGAATAAAATATGATATCTTTTAAATTTTAATCAAACATTTACAAATAATTATGTAATTAAAATGTTTAGATTTATAATAAAAAATTGTGTTTTAGCTTTCATACATCTAATGAAATTTCTTTTATTTGTTTATACAAATAAACAAATTATTGTTTAAAAGTATTATTTATTTTTTAATTTGCTTGCTAAGGTATAGTGGGGGTATTCAAATTTTCGCGCGATAACACGAAGTTATCGACAGATTACTTCTTTATCCACAGATATACTGCGCGATTAATCATTACCGGCCATTATATATGAATTAAGTTCGGCAAGTTCCTAAAGATGAACTATTTCTAAATATTATTTAAATTTAAAGTACATGAACAAAAATTAATTAAATCAATTAGATTTATAAAATTATTCATTTTTATTTTTCTTGCAAGAAATCTAACTAGAGTACGTTTTCAAATAGAAGCAATTAATAAGATCAAGTGGCCAAGGAAAAAAAATATTTCTGATGACAATACAAAGTTAGAAAAGGCCAGTCGTTTTGCTACACTGTTAGAAATAAATGGAAAAAACTTCCATCGTTCGTGACGTGTCTTGTGGACTGTTTAGTCTATGTTAACGCTGATATGAATAAAGCTTTAAAAATTCTAGAATGAAATTCTTTATCATCTATTTTTTTTTAAATTCTCCCACCACATCCTATGTGATTTAAGGTGGTTGTATGGTTTATCGACTTATCAAAGAAATTAGTAAGATTTTGCAAAATTTAAGAGAAAAAATTATCAAGTAGGTAACTGATGTAATACGTAAGAATTAAAATATTTCACTTCCTGAATAAAAATTCACATTGCATTTATTTTCCGAAGGATGTTTATTATTTTGTACCACTTTTACATAATTATTTAATACTTACAAAATAGTGTACTTAAAGCAGTTTTATTAAATATTTATTAATTATAGTTACTTCATTAAAATGAATAATTTGTAATATATTAAATGAATTGATGGCCCTGAGAAGGGTCTCGATTTATTGAAATCAGTCAAATAAGCAAATTACTTAGAGCTGGTATATTTAGTAACAGCTTTGGTGCCTTCAGAAACGGCATGTTTGGCAAGTTCACCAGGAAGTAACAGCCTAACAGCAGTCTGTAACTCTGTATCTCTCAAGCTACTTTCTGGTGAGACTATCGCTCAAAGCGGTGTTCTCCCAACATTCAAACGGTTCTTATTTTACCGAAGAAATCAGAAAAGAAAGAATAAATCTTTCGCTCTTAACATTATAATCGGCCCTTTTCAGGGCCACCGACATTCTACGTAATAGCATTATTATTTATTTATACTTAAAGTAAAAATAAATTATTTATGGTAGAATAGACATTTACGACAACAAAGAAATACGATTGCATAACTAAAAACAAAAGAGGGATGGTCTGCGCTTATTGAATAAAAAAGCGGCAGCAGCGTGTTCTACCTCACTTGTACTAGCAACTTCATTTTTCTGAGCTTTACCAGATTTCTTGATGGCTTTACCACTAGCTTTCATATCTTTACTTTTTCGAAATACAAATCGTAAAATTACTTATACTGCCGCGCCACTAACACTTATTACTATTATAATTACAAACGGCCCTTTTCAGGGCCACAAACTATTTTTAACGTAGATCACTTAAAAGTTTATTTTCATATGCTTCTCGTAACTCGTATAATTATAAACTAAAAAATATTTCTCTCGCAATCCTAATGTTTTTTAAATTTATTGAACATGATCGTTATTTTTTAAAAATTAGTCATCGAAACGAGTGTAATGCATAAGTATACGATGCAGAAATTAAAATAGTATTGCTTTATATTTTTAACAAGTTATTTTGTGCTACAATTTCAAAAGAAATTAGAACTTTAATAAAGATGAAAAATTATTTTAATACAATATATTGCAAATTTTACTGAAATTTCATTTACGTATCTATTCCCACATAAATCACGTAAAAAACGTGTATATTTACGTATATGGAAGGTTAACGTCTAATTTGTGACTTCTGATGTTCTGATGAGTTCTGACAATGCGACACATATCGCACGAGGATAAACTCGAAATCAAATTTTGATAGAAATGAGTAATGAAACATTCATACTCATTTGCTTGACATTGTATATTGAATTTCCTTCAAACATAACAAGATAAGTAGTAAGTATTCTTTATTTTGGTAAAAAAAGTATCATTTTGTAAAAAATGTGGAGGTTAACAAACTAAAGTGCAAATTCAAATTCGATCTATTACTCAAGTGTATGAATGACTTAACAATTTTCATTTTTTTTTAAACATCTCGATGTATATAATGTCTATCAATTGCCTAATAATTAGATATTTTTATTGCACTATTAACATATTAAACTCATTATAAAAATTCTAGAAGAATTAACTACTTACAATGCGAGACAAAATAATTCTAACCAAATTCATTCTTTCAGATGGTTTAGATGCAAAAAATGTGGAATATATTTAACAAAAATACATTTTTATGAAATAAGTTCATACTGTACAATAGTATTTTCGAAAATTTTTGTCACTTAAGTATTAACAAAAAAGAGAATAGCTAATATGCATAGTATAAATATGACTTACTGTCCACCAAACATCACATTTAATGAAATTTGGGTGAATCATGGAGTATCCAAATGTTTTATGGATACTATTAGTTCCTCTATTATTGCTTTATATTTGCTAATATTTGGTTCAACTCAATTATGGATGTATCAAAGATATGGAATTGAAGTTGACTTCCACTCTGTGCCAAAAAGTAGGCTTTACAAACTGCAAAAGTTTTTGCTTTATTTTGTTCCAATCCTCAGTCTTCTAAGGATTATTTTACAAGCAACAGTTTTAGATGATAAACATGTTTATGGATATATGGTAAGACATTACTAATAAAATCATTTCAAAAGGCCAAATCCAATTTAAAAAAAAATAAAAATAAAATCATTTTAAGAAACTCTAAAAATAAAACTGAAATTTGTTTTAGATCCTCACAACTATTTTAACATTGATAGTTTATCCATATTCAGTTTATATATTACATGTAGAAAGGCATAAATTATTACCAAGCGTTCCACCACAAGGTCATGGCATAGTTCTTCTTGGATTTTGGACACTTGCATTTGTTGCAGAAAATCTTGTTTTCATTAATCTTTCAAAATGGGAATGGTGGTTCAAGTTGGACACGTAAGTATCTTTTTATAAGGAAGGTTAATTAATTGAGTGTTACAATTTTTTCAAGCCTAAATTCTTTGAAAAGAGTTTTTATAACATAATGTGCACTACATTAAAATTTAACAAACATCTTAATCAATTTAACTATAAAAATGTTAATATTAATAGTAAAAAAGATATTTACACGATTCGATTAATTTTTTTAATACGTATTTCTCCAAATTTTATTTACTAAAAGTTTCTTTTTTCAATATTTAAAATTGATTAAAGGCTTCTACAATATATCTTCTACATCTTCTTTGAACTTTCTATTTATATACAACAATCTATTTACAGATCATCAGACCAAATAGAAATGACACTATTTATTTTGCGCTACTGTAGTAGTCTTCTGATCTTTGGTCTTGGTCTGCGTGCTCCTGGAATTGTAGGTAATTCACAAAGCAACTATACAAGTTTTGATGATGGTGCAAATACGAGATCAAGATTTTATCAAGGTGTAAGTCATATTAATGAAATTATATTTAAATTTTATTATTGTGAAAGTCATATGTTCTTTTTTAAAGCAATAAAAATTTAAAAATAGTGAAAAACTATTTCATTATTATAGTAATAATAATTTGATTATTAATGAAATATAAAATTAAATATAAATTTAAAATAATTATTTTAATGAAGTAAAAAATATAAGAAAAGAATAATAATATTGTTTTAACTTAATTTTACATACAAATTTTGTGAATCTAATAAAATTTAGTTAAAAGTTATAACCATAGTAACAGTTTTATTACTGTTTAATAATTTATAAAGTTTGCCAATCTTGTAATAACCTTAAAATTTGCAATGTAAAAATTTATAGTTATGAATACTAAATGTGCATATCGTAAAAAAGCAATTATTGCTAAAATTAATGTATGTTTCAAGCGCCCAGATGAAAATACATCAACATGGAGAAATGCATGGTACAAGGTTAAAACTCTTGCGCCATTTCTGTGGCCAAGGAAAAGTATATTACTTCAGCTGAGAGTAATCTGTTGTTTTGTATTACTTGTTGCTGGTAGAGTCATAAATTTATATGTTCCAATTTATAATAAGAAAATTGTGGATAGTGTTACTATTGCTCCAATACAATTTAGGTTTGTAGAACCTTTTCTCAAAAATTTTGTTTACTGTTGGTTACAAATCCAACTAAGATCGTTTAATTATTCGCAATAGGTGGGATTTGGTATTAATTTATGTAGGATTCAAGTTTCTTCAAGGAGGTGGTACTGGTGGTATGGGTGTGCTAAATAATTTGAGATCTTTTCTGTGGATCCGCATTCAACAATATACAACTCGAGAAGTAGAAGTGGAACTTTTTAGGTAATATAATATATTATAATATACTATGTAACTCTTTATACTTCATAAAAAATAAAATTGAAATTTATCGGCATAATTTATTTCAGACATTTGCATGGACTGAGTTTACGTTGGCATCTAGGCCGTAAAACTGGAGAAGTACTTCGAGTAATGGATCGAGGAACAGATTCAATAAATAACTTATTAAATTACATCTTATTTTCCATTGTCCCTACAATTGTAGACATAATTGTAGCTGTAATGTTTTTCATTAGTGCATTCAATCAGTGGTTTGGATTGATTGTTTTTATTACAATGCTTCTATATATTGGTAATTATAATTATAATAAAACTAGTATGATCCTTCTATCAACAACTGTGCTTTCTTATGAAGATTGTAATAAAAATGATACTATTGGTCCTACTGCTAAAGTATTTCTTTATTAATAAAAAACAATGTTTGAGATACCTGGTAGGAATGTTATTGTCTAGTGACTATTCTTACAGCAAATTTAATCTGACGGGGGCTACCAGGTATCCAAAACTTTCTTTTTAATTAATAAAAATAATACATTGCCAGCAGGACGAATAGTATCTTTTTATTCCAAGCCTTGTAATCATAATTCTTTTATTAGTTTTGTTTTGACTTAAATGTAACATTAACATTTGTTTATTTTATTAGCGGCTACTATCGGCGTAACTGAATGGCGAACGAAATTTCAAAGACGCATGAATTTAGCAGATAATGCTCAAAAAGCACGTAGTGTTGATAGTTTATTAAATTTTGAAACTGTAAAATATTATGGAGCTGAAGAATATGAAGTCAAATGTTATAGAAAAGCAATACTTAATTATCAAACTGAGGAATGGAAATCTATGATTACATTAAACATTTTAAATACTTTACAAAATGTAATTGTTAGTTGTGGTCTTCTTGCTGGATCGTTATTATGTTTATTTATGGTTGTAAATGGAGACGGTCTAACAATTGGTGACTACGTACTGTTTGCGAGTTACATCATACAATTATATGTACCACTAAATTGGTTTGGAACATATTACAGGTATTTTTATATTTAAAATGAAAAGGCAATTAAAATGTAATAATGATTTAAATGTAATATTTTTATCTTGTATTTAATAGAGCTATACAAAAGAATTTTGTTGATATGGAAAACATGTTTGACTTGCTTCGAGAAAATCAAGAAATCATCGATGCGCCGGGTGCTGGACCACTAATTATTCAGAGAGGAAAAGTTGAATTTTCTAATGTAACATTTTCATATGTACCGGAAAAACTTGTACTAAAAAATGTCAGCTTCATTGTGCCAGAAGGAAAAACTGTTGCCATTGTAGGACCGTCTGGTGCTGGAAAGTCGACAATAATGCGTCTGCTTTTCAGATTTTATGATGTTAATGAAGGAATTATAATCATAGATGGGCAAGATGTAAGAACAGTGAAACAAGATAGCCTTCGTAAGGCAATCGGTAATATTTTTTTTAATTTTCGATAATTAACTAGTTTTTTTAAAGTAGCGTTTATAGATTACTTGTATAATACTTAAGAAAATATTTTAAATTTTATTAATTTAAATACTTTAACAAATTTTAGGAGTAGTTCCTCAAGATACTGTGTTATTCAACAATACAATTAAATACAATATTCAGTATGGAAAAATTGATGCTCCAGAAGCTGACATTATAGCAGCAGCAAAATATGCTGATATTCACGAAAGAATTCTTACATTCCCAGATGGCTATGAAACAATGGTAATTAATTTCCAAAAATACAAATATAAATTGATTTATGTACTGTGATTCATTTGCCGCTTGTTACTGAATCTAATTACGTCATTTAGCTCAAAGTATATTATGATTTAAAATTCACAGGTTGGAGAGCGAGGTTTACGACTTAGTGGTGGAGAAAAACAGAGAGTAGCGATAGCTAGAACTATGTTAAAAGCTCCGAAAATCGTCTTATTAGATGAAGCTACTAGTGCATTGGATACTCAAACAGAACGAAACATACAAGCAGCCCTAAGCCGCGTTTGTGCGAGTAGAACCACGCTAATTATAGCTCACAGATTATCCACAATCATACATGCAGATGAAATTTTGGTACTAAAAGACGGTGAAATTATTGAGCGTGGCAGACACGAAGACTTAATATCTCGGGGTGGTATGTATCACGATATGTGGGAAGCGCAATTAAGAAATGATCAAGAGACAGTTGAAGGTGAAACGATTACATCGAAGTCCTCGTCTAGCTAGAAAATTCTACAGGGGAGGGAAAAATGACTGAAAAAAGAAGTCTTGTTTGTCTGTTAAAAGCTATGAGAATGTGTAAACAAAGGTTTCTGCAAGTGAGCAAAACGGATAAATTTATACAAATGAATAAGAACTGAATTACTTTAGAATAAATTATACTTCATGTTTATTTTTCAAATTTATTATAAAATTTATTTGCATTAAATTATTTCTTTTAAAGTAATAAAAGTTACTTTTTTTTAGAAAAAGGCATAATATAATAGTTCAAAAATGTGATGTTTGTCTTATGCTTACATTTCACAGGGTGTAACGTAGTTTTGTAATAAAAACGTTTTATAAATTTGAAATTCATTTTTTTAAATTAGCAACAGTAAAACCATGTTTAACAAGAAAAGAAGATAATGTTATTATTATTTGTAATAAAATATTTAAAACTTAAGTAATAAATGCAAGTACCTTGTTGAAAACTAATTTGTCTGAATTCAAAAATGTATTGAAAAAAAAGAGAATTATTTATGTAATTAAACAAATAATTTCAAATTAATAAATTTCTATAATAACCTTTATTTAGAAAAAAGTTGCATTGAATGTGAAGGCCTCATATTAATTAATTTTTATAAATATTAATCAAATATATGGTTTATTTGATACATTGAATTGTCTTCTGAGGAAACTTTTATTTGATCATAAAAAACGTTTCTTATTTGATCATTCAGCAGATTCATCACCAGTATCTAATAATTTTGAGTAAGCTCCATCTGGTACCCAACCTGTCTCATCAATTGGGTCTGACACAGTTGGCTCATCAGGACCCCAGGCGAAATAATAACTTGATACAATTATAAAGCTGATTATGTATATAAGCTGTTAAAAATAATATATTAAATTAAGTTTAAGATTTTTATAAGTTAAATATTTTCAAGTACCTTAATTATATCGGCATTATTTTGAGATACATCTGACATTTTTTTTTAATTTTATGTAGAAAGATTTAAACAAAACAGATTTTTTAAATTTAATTTATCCCTTTTTTTGTAATTTTTTTTTAATATTTATTTTGTACTAAAAAATGATATAAAAAACAAATGATTTTGTGTAAAAATTTTCAAAATTCAAACTTATCAGCTACAAAACCTAACCTATATTCAATTTGTTGTTGACAAAAGAGACACAATGATGAACAGCTGGTGAAATTACGAAAATTCTAAACTTTATTTACATTTTTCGTTTTTACTTTGTAAAATATGAACAGCTTAGGATTGAGTTTAATTTTTAAAATGGGATGTATATGTGCAAAAGAATCAATTACTGTAAATTGTAGAAAATATTCAGTCTTAGAACATCTTGGAGAAGGGTAAGTTTTCAATAATATTAGATTTTAAACAAATTAAAAATATTACTTTTATTGAGAAATTTAATTTATTAAACATTCAAAGATTTTAAAATTAATCTTTATTATATAGAGGTTTTAGTACCGTATCTTTAGTCGAAGACACTGTCTCTCGTAAGAAATATGCAATCAAAAAAATTATATGTCATGGTCCTGAAGATCAAAGATTGGCAATGAAAGAAATAGAATATCATTCTGTTGTGAAACATCCAAATGTTATAGAATTAATTGATTCAACGCATCAAGGAACAGCTGATCCTGTTGTCAATGCTACAAGTGAAGTTTTATTAGTTTTACCTTACTATCATGTAAGTGGAATTTATTTACAGAAATAAAATTTAAAAAAAAACAAAGAATTTTTAGCTAAATACTTATTTATAATTTATATTTTAGAAAGGTACCTTAGCACATGAATTGGAAAGACGATCTAAATTGCACGAGTATATGTCATCTATAGATATATTAAATATATTCTTGCAAATCTGTGAAGGAGTAAAAGCATTTCATGAGGCTAAACCTGAACCTCTTGCTCATAGAGATTTAAAGACTGCAAATATTGTTATAGGTGATGGGAATGTACCAGTTATTATGGATTTAGGTAACATGAAAATTAGTTTTTTAATGTTGAGATGATGAAAAGAATTACTACTAAACTGAAAGCATTTTTAGGATCGGTAGCACCAGCAAGAGTTAAAGTGTGTGGAAATCAAGCAGCACAGTTCTTACAAGAGTTAGCTGCTGAAAGGTGCTCTATGCCTTATAGAGCACCTGAACTTTTCAATGTTGAAAGTTATTGTATGGTAGATGAACGGACAGATATATGGGTATGAAACAATTAACATATTTTACTAATCACTAAAATTTGAATTCTTATTGCATAAATAATGTGTAAACAATATTATAAAATAAAGATTTTTATTTTCAGTCACTAGGTTGTATTTTGTATGCTATGTGTTACTTTAAATCGCCATTTGATGCAGTATATGAAAGAGGAGATAGTGTTGCTCTTGCAGTTATCAGTGCAAACATTACATTTCCAGAGAATGCACCTTACAATGATGTAGGTCCAACAAATTATTCTTAATTATTAAAAAATGCAATTTGCAAAAAAACATTTAAATTTTTTTAATTCTTTATTTGTTCTGAATACTAATTTAAGAAAAAAAGACAACTAGCACAATTATTCAGTGTTCATTTAAAAAGTGAAAGTTTTACTAAAATGTCAGTAAAATAACATAAAAATTACGAAAACGACCTTTTTTAATCATTGTTTATATTTTTAGGATATGCAGAATTTAATTTTATTAATGTTAAAAGTAAATCCAATGGAACGACCATACATTTATAGTGTGATAGAAAGTGCTCATGAAGTATTATCTAGCTTTGAAGGCAGAGTTTAGATAATTGGTTTATCTAGTAAATTTTATTATTGTACATTACTATTGTACATTACTTTGTTGCTATAAAACTTACTTTTATAGTGTTAAAGTACAAAGAGGTTTATTTCTTTTGAAAAATATGCAATCATATAAATGTTATTGAAAAGTAGTGTAAAATTTTTTATATAAAAAATTTGATAAATTAAGCAACAAAATTCCAATAATTGGATGAAAGTAATTAAATTGTATGTAGGAGTTATTTAAAAAATTTTTATCTAAAAATTTACAAATCAGCTTGTAATGTGTGTACTCTACTGTAAATATTTATATTTGTAGTTAAGAAACTTCTTGCTACAGCTGATGCCTACATTCCACAATAAACAATGTATATTTGTATATTGCAATAATGTAATGTAATTTTTCAATTCAATGATTATCATATAACAAAGTGGCCAAGAGACAAGAGTGCATAATTGACTCTGTGAGCACTAAATATATATGTATATGTTCTAGAAAATGTTTAATGTATTTATGTTAAAAATTAACATCTACATTGTAATAACTAAAATCAAATTATTCTTAAATATTATTTAAGCATTGCATAATATAAGTTTGTAATGAATAAAAGTGATTTTTATAATAAATTTTTTATTATCTTAAATTTGAGACTATATTTCATATACGAGATAGGATAGCAATACAGCAATACACCATGCTATATAAGTACGCAGTACGGCGCGGGCCAAAGATGAGTAAGGCCTGTAAGGCGAAAGTGAAATATAAATTCGATTTAAAGAGATCGATACTCGAAGGTAAAAAAGTTCAAGTTTGAAAGTTCAATTGGAGTTGTAAAAGTCACTAGTTAAAAGAATTATTTTTATTTTAAACTTTAAATTAAACTGCATTCTATAATTATTGATCTAATTAATTTAATATCATTTTTGTACATATTTACAAAGTGCGCGGAAGTTAAATTCGATAGGTGCATTTAAGAATACTGTTAGGGAATTGACTGCTGACATATAATTTCCATTTTAATATTTACTATTCATATAGTAAATATTCTTATTTTTGACTCCTCTTATTCGATAAAATAAAATAAAAATATATTTGGGTACAATAATGAAATAATTAATATTTGTTACGAAATAAAAAAATATCGTTTCAAATAAATGTTATTTAATTGATTATTATTTCTGGAACTCTACGAAACATAAGTGTATGTAATAAATTTTAGATAAAATAATATTGCACTTGTTGAATAATCGACAAATTTAATTAAAAAATAGTTTCGTCGTAGTAAATATTACAATTTAATCTAACAATAACATGGATTGTAAAAGTCCATCATGCAGACTGACTATTTTTCTAGAAATCAGCCCTGTACATTTAAGCCATGATCAGATGGCGCTTCCGGCGATTTAAAAGGCACAAGACAAAAGGAGTGGGATATGTGGGAATATATAGGATAGGAGGAACGCACAGCGAACACGAAAAGAGCGAAGCAGCACATATCAGTGAATTTTAAGGAAAAAAAACAAGTACCGTATGGTAAAAATGCTCGCTTATTATTTTGCAAACAATATGATCAACAATTGCTGTTCTTCGACAATTGATAAGATCGTCTTGAAATTAATGGAGGATTCGAGATTGTGAAGAAAAGCAACAGATTCCGAGATAATTTGTTAATTCATATATTTTTGATAAAATGACGCAACGCGGGCACTATCTTGGGCTATTGGACGAGATTCACGCTTTGTTGTACAATTGTTGTTGGTTTGAAACTGTGCACATGATCATGAAGTGCGAGTTACAGCTATGTTATTAAAAAGCCAAAAGCTGTAGCTATTCTACGATGTTTTGCGGTGAATATATCGAAGCGAGAAGATTCGACATAACCTTCTATAATTTGAGTTTTAATAACAAAACGAACGAAAAGAATTGAATAGGTTGGAAAATGAATAGATTATTGTACCAGACGTTCTTTTCGTTTATCTGTTGCACTCTAGGACAACAGACAACAGAGGTGTGTATTATTTTTGTCTTTGAAAGTAAAATGATCTTTACACTTTATAATAATAATAATAACAATAATGCTTTATTTATATTTTAATTTTTATTGATGGGTATCTTTTATTTAGAACCATAGCACTGGATTAATTCCAGATCAAGATGATGTTATGCTTATGTTTTCAACCCTTGATGGTTCTTTAATTGCTGTGGAACAAAAAACAGGAGAAATACGCTGGCATCGCAATGATGGTAAAATAAACACTGTTATTTATTTTTAAACACATAGCTGATGATATTTTAATGTCTGTCTTATTTTTCTATATTTGTAATTTTTTTCAAATCATATTTATTAAACAGATATTATAAACCTAAATATTCAATTTTGTAGAACCAGCAGTCAAAGTACCTCATGACTCATCTCAGAGTCAAATGTAAGCTTTTATCTAAGTAAACTTTTCGCATGTGGCATAACTATAGAAAATAATAATACTTTACATTTTGATTTGTTTTCAGGCCTATATTTTTGCCAGATCCTAAAGATGGGTCTCTTTATTTGTTTGGTCCAGAAACAGAGGCCTTGAAAAAGCTGCCCTTTACCATTCCAGAACTGGTAGCAAGTAGTCCATGCAGAAGCAGTGATGGAATTTTATACACAGGTCGTAAGATCGACACTTGGTTTAGCGTAGATCCACAAACAGGAGAAAGAGAACAGTTTCTTGGTTTTACCAAAGCTGAAAATACATGTCCTATAGATACTCAAAATGCTATGTTTGTTGGCAGAACAGAATATAATATTATAATGATAGATAGCAAACGCAAAGATAGAAAGTGGAATGTTACTTTTTATGATTATTCAGCTGCTAAGATGGATCCAGAACTTGTTGATGACTATGATTTAGTTCATTTTGTAGGAAGTTCCACAGGACAAGTGCTAACCATAGATAAATTTGGCAACATTTTATGGGATGTCAATTTAGGTAGTCCTGTAATAGCAGTCTATACAATGAGTAAGGATGGTTTAATAACAATACCTTTTACTAGTATTGCTGACACAACTTTAAACGAGTTATTAAAAAAAATTTCTGTGAATCCCAATGAATTTCAATTTTTGTAAGTTTCTTAGTTAAAATAATCATTTTTTAAGAATAATCTAAGAGCACTTTTTTGCTTATAGCCCTAGTTTGTATATTGGAGAGCATCGGCATGGATTGTATGCATTTCCATCACTAGTGGACTCTTCAATTCTTACAATAACTAGTAAAGGTGGACAATTATTGATTGAGGGTCCAATATCTCAGTTACAAAATAGTGACTCCCCATCTGTTAATATTAAAAGCAATAATGAAGAATTTAATGAAAATGATTATCCAGAAATAAGTGCAAGTAATAGTATAATGATTTTAGGTAAATAACAGAGAAACTGCTTATATTAATTATTTTAAAAAATCAATACTAATTTGATGAAATGCATTTCAGGACATTATGAAGTTCCAACTGAATATAAGCCTTACAATCAACCTCTGCAAATTACTGGACGGTCTGATCCTATAATTCACGGTAAATCTAATCTTAATGTAACAAAAAAGACAGATGTCACAATTGACGAAAAGCAGTTAAACGAATCTATACATGACAATAGAGGATGGCGTAAAGCCGTTTCAGTATCTTATACTGCTAGTAAAAAATGGTTGAATCAGCAAGAAAATAAAGGATTAAAATTAGCTCTTATAATTCTTTTTGGAAGTGTCATTACAATGTTTTGGTATTTGAATGCCCAATTTAAAGAATTTCAACATTTATCCCAGGTAAATTTATTAATCTTTGTATGCATGTAATAAATAAGACATTTAATTTAAATAACGGAAAAATGGGAACCATGAATTTACCTCCACACCTGATATTAGCAATTTGATCAGGGTTCACGGGAGAACAGCCGCACTGGCAGCAATACCAAAAACGGTATCATACATACTGCCGAGGAAGTTGGCGAAGGTTTAGTGCGGGTAGGTAAAATCACCTTCAATACTGAAGAAGTTTTGGGTAAAGGTTGCGATGGAACTTTCGTCTACAAGTAAGAAATTATTTAAAATTCTGTATAAAAATTTACACTGTTTATTTTACTTGAATTTGTCTCCACAACAGAGGTGAATTTGACGGACGATCGGTGGCAGTAAAGCGACTCTTGCCAGACTGCTTTAATTTTGCAGATAGAGAAGTAGCTCTACTGCGTGAATCAGACGCTCACGCAAATGTTGTTCGATATTTCTGTACCGAGCAGGATCGTCTGTTTCGTTATATAGCCTTGGAATTAGCTGAAGCTACTTTACAAGATTACGTACAAGGCAGATACAACCGAAATAAGATATCTGCTAAAAAGATTTTGAGGCAGGCCACTTCCGGTCTTGCTCATTTACATTCCTTAGGTATAGGTAAGGTCAAATTTTCTTTGCAAAATTTAATTCAATTCTAAAATTTATACTTGAATTTTATGTATTTTATTCGACAGTGCATAGAGATATCAAACCGCACAACGTTCTCATATCAGTGCCCAATCCACGTGGAGAAGTGCGCGCGATGATCTCTGACTTTGGACTGTGCAAAAAATTGCAACTCGGTCGTATGTCGTTTTCGCGAAGGTCAGGTGTAACAGGAACCGATGGATGGATCGCTCCGGAGATGCTTAATAGAGAGAGAACGACCTGTGCCGTTGACATATTTTCTCTCGGCTGCGTCTTCTACTACGTTTTGTCGGGTGGCAAACATCCCTTCGGAGATTCGCTTAGACGACAGGCCAATATTTTGGGTAAGTCGTGATCTTCTTATCAATGAATTTTTCCTCTGTAGTTTGACTGTATACCTTAATTTTTTCTAAGTTTTCTTGTTATACAACCTATTATATAGTAAAATATCACATGTAACAGTATAATTTTAATCAATAAACAATATCTGTTGGTGGCTCTAAATTAATTATTTTTTAATAATAAATTTTCGAATAAATTAAACAATTAATTGATTTGACAGAGCTTTACCTTTAATAAACCATTTGAAATAATTATTTATTAGAGGTAAATTTATTTCAATTTTGAAAGAGAAAACATCTTATCTTATAAATTTGATAAATTAATAATTCAAGTATTATTTATCCATATAAATTGATAATAAGTAAATTTGCAACCAGCTCGAATTTTTGTAAATGTGAATCACTATAAGCCAGTTTCGCATTTAAAAATATTCACATTTAATATCTCGTTAATAGGAGTATATAAAAATAAACGAAATCAAAAACATTGGCCTACATT
This sequence comes from Ormyrus pomaceus, assembly GCA_900474385.1. Lineage (NCBI taxonomy): Eukaryota > Metazoa > Arthropoda > Insecta > Hymenoptera > Ormyridae > Ormyrus > Ormyrus pomaceus. Next base: position 68,010 of record UCOM01000423.1, read on the forward strand.
ACTAATAATGGATACATTTTAAAAATAATAATAATAGATATATTTTTACTTTAAACAATTAAATTGATAATATAATAAAAATAATGATATATTATAAATGTTTTTCTCAGGCGGAGAAACTGATTTAACATCGTTACGAAATATTTCGGATAACGACAAACAAGTTGCCCTAGTTTTAATCAAAGCGATGATTTCCAGCGAACCGATAGACCGACCACCTGCTCAAGCAATTTACAACCATCCCATGTTTTGGGATGCCGCACGAGTTCTTTCATTCTTTCAGGTAAGGGATTAGTACATTTTTCATGAATCATGGCTGAGAAAAGCTGAAATAAGAATCCTTTTTATGAATTTGCGACACGAAATGCATTATAAAAAAGCATCGTTAATAATTTTAGTTAATTTGATTTTTTGTATATTTGGTTATAAATTTCAATTCAATATTCAATGTTCTCACAGGATGTTAGCGATCGTGTGGAAAAAGATGGTCCCGAGAGTCCAGCTTTGCGGGCATTAGAAAAAGGTAATCGCAAAGTAGTACAACAGGATTGGAGGCTTCATATCGACGTAGAAGTAGCGACTGATCTTAGAAAATATAGAAGTTATCGAGGTGAAAGTGTCAGGGATTTATTACGAGCATTACGAAATAAGGTAAATATTTCGTCAAAGTAATTCTGTTAATTTATTAATTTATTTCGTAAATATTTCTGGATTAAGAACAAAATGACCTTTTATAATCGTTTAGAAACATCACTACCGAGAACTAACTGAAGAAGCCCAGCGCAGCTTAGGTGAAATACCAACGAAATTTACAGAATATTGGCTTTCTCGTTTTCCTTATCTGCTGATTCACTCGTGGTGCGCAATGCAGGACTTTCGGTCAGAACCAACGTTGAGATGCTATTATGACGAGAATTATAAATTCAAGACGGAGCAATCAAATGGCGCGAAAGTTGATGATGACCTCACGGTATTTCAGCAGGATGAGGAAAGGATCACATCTTCGTGGCGTGTTCAAGAAAACCACGCTGTCGACTGGAGTCCTAATCGTACGAGATATAGAGGCCAAAGAAAGAAAAAGAGTGAACAAGAGAAGAAGAAAACCGAAGTACCTTCCATCTGGAGTTTGCCGCCCGCAAGTTAGTTCCCTGATGAAGATTTTCTCGTCTGCCTGTTTTATTGATAAAGGATTTTTTTCTTGGATTTAAATTACAAACTAATTTACTCATTTTTCAACTTATAAATAAGTGAAAATTTCTATAAAACGTTTTGAAGTAAGTAATGTTTGTGTATATTAGATTTATAATTTACAAGCAATTAGAACGATTTGAAATGAAATCGTGAATTAATAATTTTTTAAATCGTATTTGTTGATTTTAAATTAATATTAAAGTTTAGTAAAATACTTTACTTTTAATTAGAAAGTATATTTTATAGTAAAAAAATATAGTTTTATTGTATTTTAATTAAACTGGAAATAGTGTTTACACTTATTCCTTTTTAAGTATTAATAAAGAAAAATAGTATACAAAAAGTTTTTCCTATTAACACTGAAACAGGCGAGACTATAAGTCCAACACTATTTAATCTAATTTCAAATTCAAAAAGAGTTTTTCTAATGTATCTAATTAGGATAACTGTATCAGGAAATAAACATTTAAATTTCATAAATAATTTAGGAAAAAATAATTAGTGAATAATTAGCTTAAAAAAGTATGCATTCCCTAGCTTTTATCATTATTAAAGTCTGTACGAAATTTCAAAGTGATTCATTAAGAACTATGGGAGTGAGAGTGTTACAAAGAATCTGAAATGATATCCGAAATATTGTGAATCGGAGAGAATCTTTGTAACATTCTCATTTCAACATTACTTAATGTATCTCTTTGAAATTTCGTACAGACTTTAATAATGATAAAAGCTCTAGGGAATGCATACTTTTTTTTAGCTATTATTCACTATTTATTTTTTTATAAACAATATTCTTCGCACCAGCGCTCGATGGGTAAATGTTATCTTTGACTCAATAAAATAACAATGACATGGTAATATTTTTGGTGTCTAAAAATAAATAGAAATAAGCTTTTTCTATTTATTTTTTCATTTTTGTTGAATGCTTATTTATTTTTATCACTCTTGTGTTAGTGTTATATTGCCATGTCATATTTGAAATTTGTTTCTCGATTCAATTTTATTTTCAAATTAATGATTTATACGAGGTTATAATCTTGTAGTCCTTTAGAAGTACAATTATCCTACTATCTAATATATAAGATTTTAATTTTGAAAATATTTGTGATACTTGTATATAAGTTTGAAATGATAAACCGTGTATGGTGATAAGAATAATAATGACAAAATAATAATGTTTTGAACAAAGAACATTATTTTTTTGTTTTTAGTTTGTGTGTAATTATAATGCGTAAGTGTGTAATGCGCATTTGTTAATTATATTAATTTTGTAAGTATGATAATATTAAAACATCACGTTGCGAGATGTTAAATAATGCAAAAAGGGTTTACATTGAGAAGTGTAATTTTAAAAAATTTTGTGGGTAATGTTTTTTGTAAATACCTATAATTATTTTTTCACAAAAACAGACTTTCTTCTTAGCACAAAATAGATGGATTCACTTTTATATAACGAATGATGCACTTGTACATAGAAGACTTAAGGGTGTATATTTATAAGTATATTTTATTTTAAATTGCGACATATAGTAACGAAGGTTTGCAGTTTTGAAATTACACTCTTTTATAAATGAAAATACACCAAATTATTGATAATATATTTATTATTTTTAGAAAATTTAAAATAATTGATTTTTAATCTGCAGCATATTGTATCACATATCTTTTTATTTTACATTTACACATTTGGTAAATATAATAAAGTATGATTTCCTTGTGAAATAAAAGATAATAATTATACAAGAAGAACTTTTATTAAATTATGTACAAGAATTTTGAAAAAAATAAAAAGTTGTCAACAGTTTAATGTTTTTCTACATCCTTACATGTAAATATATATTTGTTCTTACAGCTAAATATTTCGTAAAAAAATAACTGTTTACTGTTCTCATGGTAGAAAAAAAAACTATTTCTAAAATATTACAGAGAAAATTTTATTATTAAAATGACTTTAAACTTTGATTATAAACTATTTGAATTAAATCTACACATTTTTGCTACTACATTAAAGTCTTTCTTTTTAAATAACAGTATTATTATCTTTTTGTTAAGAAATGGTTTTGATTGTTATATTTTTAAATTTCTTATATATGTTTTAACTATATAAGTATTTTAAAGTACTTTTCACTCACTATTATGTGTGTACTAACATTGATCATTTAAGGCAGAAATATGATTATTTTTTCTGATGAAAATATTTAAACATCATGTTTCGATCAAACAACTTAAAAAACTTAGATAAGACTTTTTTTTGCTTTAAAATGAATTCTAATTCTTAAATTATTGCACAAATTTTGCTTATTTTTTATTATTTAAAACATCCAGAATAATTTTAATGTTTTAAAACATTGTCGTTAAGTAATTAATTTTAACAAAATTCTCAAACATTAAACGATTTCGATAATTTGTAAATGAAACTACAAATTTCTGAATAAAATTATCATGAACATATTAAAATCAATTTACTTTTTCTTAATAGAAATAATAAATTTACTCATGATTGCACAATATTAGTATTTCAGACAGACTATATCAAACATACAATTTTTTAACTTTTTTAAAAAATTTGACAGAGATTTAACGGGGATGAATAAATAACTTTTGATCATTCAGAAAATACTATACACAGAGTACCGATTTTGCCCTCTTAAATATTTTTACTATAACTTTATAATAGGTAGTATAAAAAATTAAATTTAAAAAGCTTAAATGAATGTTTTCAAAATTAAGTAGTCACATAAAAATTTCAAATCGTTATTTATACATTAATTTACTTATTTTTTAAAATTATAATTGTCAAATATTTAAAATAATAAATTTAAATGTTTAAAGTAATAACTTTAAATGTTTAAAGTAATAAATTTAAAGAAGAAACCAATAAACTATGCTTACATTTTTCTTTCCACGCTATTCAAATTGATTATGCTCCATATTTATACGATTTGGCAAGGCTGACCAAAGTCGATCATGTTTTGACACGTCTTATAATCTCTTGAAAGGCTTATATCTATAGATTATTTTGATTTTAAAAAAATGAAATTTATAAAAACGATTGATGTATTAGTCATTAAAATTCACTTCAATTTTAAACGCTAACAATTATAACGATTATCACAATTTTCAACCTGCTTGCTTAAAATACAAATTTATATCTAATCAAACTTTGGAAACAGCTCGATGATTAACCTTTTACAATTCAATATCCTAAACATTAAACTTTCTAAAAACCAATCATTGCTATAAATTTCACACAAGACAAACATAACTGATTTTTCACTGACTAGTGTTGGCAACGTTCACATTTTTGAGGATCTTGGCTATATTGTTAAGCGCCAGGGAGAGGAATATGTCGTCAGACTGAATTCTCTCAACCTCCTCAAGCGGTGTAGCACCGTTGAGATTCCGTATTCGCGCGTTGGCACCATGACGCACGAGCATTTCAACAATGCGTACATTCCCGGCTCGCGCTGATAAATGCAGCGGCGTATCCCGCGCGTTGTCCTTGGCATCGGGGTTGCATGAACCGCTGCTCAGCAACATTTTCACGGCTTTGGAACGGTCATTCAAACATGCCAAATGCAGAGGTGTGCGACCGTCCGAGCGCGTAACCAGATTTACTTTTGCTCCGGCATCCAGTAGCAGCTGTACAGAAAACAGTTTTTCACCATATTAATGAATTATTTTGATTTTTTACAGATCTAATAAATATTTGACGTAGAAAGTAAGATAATAAGTCGATTAATGTCTACCCTCGTTTGCAAAAGTTTGACTATACTATCAATGTATTTACTTTGCTATTCTAATTTTATACGGAATTATTATTGGCTCACCTGAATAATTTCAGTGCAACCTACTGCACTAGCAATGTGCAAAGCTGACTCGCCCTTACTGTTCACTGCATTGATGGCTATGGGTGGTTTTGTCTCTTTCTCGTACGATAATTCTTCGATCGACACACACTTTTCGCAATTGCACAGTGGATGACAAAATTTCGGTTCATCTTCTTCAGAAACGTAGGTTTTACTGCAGGGACCTTCGAGGCCTAAGTAATATGATGCTAATCTGATATCGCCCTCGGCAACTGCGGCAAATAAACGGTCGATCTTGTGCATGCCTTCTGTTACACTGCGGCGATAGACATTTCTAAAAAAGTAATAAAAGTATTATAAAATAGTCTATAAAAGAATATTTTAGAAGAAAGTGCACAGAATCATGGAATCACTTTGTTAATAAGGAAATTGCTTTTTAATTAATTTAAGTTAAATAGTTAAATTTTTCAGCATAAACTGAAGAAAAAAAAAACATTAAAAATATGATGTATCAAAATTGAAATTTAAAAATGTTTAAAAAAGATAAATGAAATGAAAATGGTTGAAAATAATAATTGAAATTTTAATCCTGCTTATAATATTGTTGAATTTAAACGCACTTCGTGAAGTAGAAAATAAAGAGAAAATTAAACGATGCATTTACATTCGGCGAACGTAAATATCTTCAGGATCAATCATGTGATCCACGATAACGCACGACGTATTTATAAGCACAGAAGAGAAAATATCCAAGACCCACCCAAGGCCGCCTCTTGAGGTGACCTCAGTACTACTAGATTTGGGCACAGTGCTGTTGCCAGCCTCAGAGTTTATCTCCTTTTGTGCGGTCTCGTAACCGGATGATCCAGTCGGTGAGTTCTTTCTCGAGCCCTCGATGAGCCTCAATACGTGACTGCTATGTGCTAAAGTCATGGGTGTTTGTCCGCGTCGGTTCTTACAGCACGGATCAGCGCCATAATCCATCAAGATCTGCACAATTGTTTTGTAGCCCCACTTAGAAGCAAAATGTAAAGGTGTGTCACCTTGGAGATTCATTGCACTAAAGAGATTGGTAATTTTCGTTTAACAATCTAATAAAAATATTTATTTATTACGTACAATAAATCGCTTACCTGACATTAACAACGTTTTTCGACTGTTCGGCAAAATACAATAATGCTTTGACGCAACCGTCATGTCCATGATCGGTGGCAAGGTGCAGAGCCGTATTTCCCCTGGTATCGAGAGCGTTGAAATCGGCATTGGCGTGCAACAAAAGAAGAAGCGTGTTTTGATGTCCTCTCGCAGCAGCGAAATGTAGAGCCGATAAACCATCGGCATCGACATCATTAGGATCTGCACCATATTCTAACAAATATTCGACCACGGCCACTTGACCATGCGAACAAGCTACGTGAAGACATGTCTGGCCTTGCTCATTACGTACAAATAGACCTGAAGGTTGCGGTGAGCTCGACGATAAACTGCGTTCACAGTTTTCACATAGGCACAGTGGATGACAAAGTTTTGTTTCCTTTGAGGCACCTGTTATTTAAATTAAAAAGAACCGTTCAAAAATAATTTTTTATTATTTTTAAAAGCAACATTTAATTCTAATCTTACCTTCGGTTTTTTCTGAGAGAATTTTTTGTACTTGCATCAGATTTCCGTTTTTTATGTGTTCAAATAAAGAATATGATGAATCAGTAAATCCATTACTTTTTTCGATTTCAGTAAATGATATTTCATTTTCGCCATTTTGCTTCTCATTTAATAAGTTTGCTTCGCCATGAAGCGATCCAATTTTTAGCGAATCTGACTTAACGTGCTCTACTGCAGCTTCAAACGATGTAACTAAGAAACCCGCTTCATCTGCTTCGTGTGTAGAGCAAGCAGAAAATCTAAACTGTTTCATGAACGTCAACTGAGCACACCAATTAGCTAATCCTGACTTGATTACGAGAAAGATAATAACAGGTAAAAGATCATCAGAAGATACGGAAGTCTTTCCCTGCGAAACAAAGCGTACCGCTCGCTTTAAGCAACCAATTTTACCAAGTACCGTGAAGTAACCATCTAATCGTGACAATTCTACAAAAATGTGAAATATTTAACATTATACTATTACAGTTAATATATATATAAGTTGTGTGTTTAAATTTTTACCTAACTTTCCTCGTGATATACCATCGTGAAGATCAGCTCTTACAGAAAGATCGTCTAATTGTAAATCATGAAGATTTTTAATAATTTTATTTAAATTTGCATCTTCTGCAGCTGTACAAAATGATACGGCCCGAATTAAAATCCTTCTTAATCCGTGTAAAATATAAGTTTCTGTAGCTATTTTAATTGTTTGCAAAAAGTAACGACTTTCAATTGTTTGTTCCCGTAACTTTGTATCTTTTAAAAGGGTTTGTAGTCCTTTTGTAAATAACATATTTACAACATCACGTTGTATTTGGAGGCACTCATTTTCCAAGTTCTTGTGTGTTTTTTCAAACTCATCAATTAATATATCCAACTCTTTTAAAATATTTTTTTCCAGAACCTTAGTGGACAATAAATCTACACATTCTTTTAAAGAGGTAACGACTGGCACTTCATTTAACGTTGTGTCTGTTTCTTGTTCTAATAAACCTTCTACACACCTATACCAATAAATAAGGAAGGCTATTATTAACTTTTCAATCTTTCTGATTTACTATACTATTATTGTTTTAAAAGTTTATTAAAAACTTACCATACGTGATATTTATTATTATCATTTGTATAAAATGTTTCTTCAAATAACATTTTTATTGATTTTGGATTTTCAACGTCATATTCAATTGTCAAAATTCTATTAGACAAACGTATTTCTCTGTCAGTCAATGTATGAAAATGTGTACCTGAAATAACATTATTCATTATAATTTATATAAAGTAAGAGTATGAAATATTATATTAATTTTATTGGTCACATAATTTGTAGTTTAAAGATAGTCTAATTTCATACCAGGCAGTTCTTCATCTGGTATTAAAATGTGACCTAGAAAGTCTTCTTCCGTAAGTGCATCTTTGATGAATGTTCCACATCTGGGAACACAAATAATCCAACCTTCTTCAATAGCTCTTTCAAAGAGCAATTGATGTTCCCGTTGAAGGGTTGTAAAGAAAGTGTTTTGCGTTAAATCCTCATCATAGTTTGACTCCATGATGGTTTTGAGCCATGTATCTTGGTTTAAAATCGTTTCGTGGTGGTCGTTTCTTGTTTTTAAAATAAATAAAATTAAATAAAATAAAAATACATTACTTCTATAATTTCATTTTAACTTTGAATGCTATTTAAAAATTTATAATGCGTAATTATCTTAAAGGCATTAGATTATTGTAAATCTATTTTATTATAATTCAAATCTATAAATTAAAAAATATAAATATTGTTAATTTATATAAACAAATATTTTTCATCCTAAAAATGGAAATCAATATAAAGTCACTGACAAGAATACTTTCACTTGTAAAAGAAAGTAATATTTTTGATACATACTAAACAATTGCTTTAATGCTCTAAATTTAAAAAAATATGTTCATTTTTAAAGTAAATACTAATCACTAATAGTTAATTAAACTGAGTTCCTTTACAAAAGATAAAAGTTTAATTACTATTAGATCTTTCAAGATCCTCATTAACATGTACCAAAAATAAACTGCAGCAAAGGCTCCATTTTCCTTTGTCAGTTAATCATTCTTGCATCAATAGTCAGTTTCACACGAGTGTATCAATCTTCTAGCCAAAACAAATCAAATCATCCTTACGAACATATAAAAACGTTTTCCAGCCAGGAATAGGAATAAGCTATCCTGAGTCTTTTCTTGTGTCGCCTGCGACTTCTGCGTAGCAGAGGGTAGTAATAAATTGAGGCCGGTCCAAGTAGGCAGGCAAACAGGGAAGCAGCATCACGGCACATGGGACGACCTCCTGGAGCACAAGGACTTTGTGGAATTGCGCCGGAATTGTTCGCGTACACTGCCGTCTTCGTTTTCCTGGCTCTTCATCGTTGTCAGATAAGCGCTACTTTTTTCTCCCCTATCTATCGTTCCGCTCTCGTTATCGGCGTTGTCCAATTTTATTTACAACCTGCGGTCAGCGAAAACATAACCTTCACGAGTGCATCGAGTGGAGATAAATTTGAATGTGTAACGAAACGATCGCGTGCTGCAGTCAGGTCAGGATATTTGACAATTGACACACGCACTCGAGAGAGTGTGGGTTGTGCTTATGGCATACCTAATAATGGCTGATGGCTCCCAGCTGAAACTAAGCTGGCTCCCCCCCCCCCCCCTTCTAGTTCCATTCAAACCTTTGCTCTGAGATTCAAACTGCAGTAGCGACATAAAGAATACTTACGACGTTACGACCTACCTAATTTACAGATATAGGTTATAGTAGACCAATAGTTTTATTAATATAAGTTTTAGATGGAGATTGATTTGAAAATAATGATGTAAGTATTAGATATACAATATTAGTGGTAAAATAAATGACATCATAATGCATTATAAATTAAAATTTTGAAAATTAAGAGTATCTAATATAAATTCGGTATAAAATTATGAATTTAGAATTCAACATTTTATAATTTATATACTTATTTTAATAAATTAGATACATTTTTCAAAAATTTCTTTTATATTATTTTTTTAAATTACCAAATTTTTAATCAAGTCTCGAAAACAAACAAATTTTCTTAAATAAGTGCTTACAATTAACCACCTTTATATATATATATATATTTTATTATATTTACACCCTACCCAAGTCCTCTCTTTTCGAGTCTTATAAGGCTCTGCATTGTTGCACTCGCGTGTAACAACACGGGGACCTACAGTTTATAGTGGATTCCGAATCACTAGCTTTGATGTTATTAGACACTTGTAAATAAATACAGTGGTGTCCCAATGTCAGTTTTCGGCGGAGATCAGTGTCGGCGGGAACCAGAGTCCTTCTGGTTAAATGTCCGACACTCTACCAACTGAGCCATCGATAAATGGATAATGAACTTTAATACTAACAAATCTTATACAAAATATAAATTTGACACAAATTCTCTTACAAATACTGAAGTCGTAAAAACCATCTGAAAACGTCGAGCGAACACTATTCCCAATCAAGTTCGTCTCGAGCTTCTAGTTCAGAGGTCTCTGCGGCAACTCAGGTACCACTGCCCGAATCTTAGACTAAGCGATAGAACAACTCGCTTTACAAAAGGAGAAAATTACGCAAAAAACACACGCACATCTTCGGTGCACGCAGCCTACCTAAACTAAAACCCCTTAAGTGCGCCATGGACACGTTCCGAGCGGCAGTAGCAATTGTAAAACATGTGCCAGACAAATTTTCAAAATCTTTTACTAATTCAGGCGCTCGAAAAAGGTCCCTCAATAAAGCACTAACTTTTTTCCTCGCAATTAACGCCTTTACATTTTGGCACATGTCTTCTAACCGACCGAAGGCATTGGGTTTTCCCAGACATTAAGGTTCCCTTTTTTTCAATCCAGACGTTATTAAGATTCCCGTTTTTATAACCTACAATATTTCACATATTTCGTTTATTTCATGAAATATTCAAATGAAATGTCGGACTGCAAATAGTCAGTTACTTCTGAAAAATAAGCTATTATTCACCCCTGTAAAGAAGGTAAGAATACCCAGTCGATATTTAGCATCTCCTGAAATATTTCAATTTTCAAGCCAGCACGAGTAACAATATTTTAGAGATTCTCAATATCTCTCGTTAAAAATATCTTTCTAAACCCAATGTGAAGTCGCAGCTCACACACACAGCTCCGCAGAGACGTCCGCAAATGGATTCGGGCTCTCCAGGAGAAGAAACGCGGTTGATTTGCTTTCCCAAATGCTTTCAGCTCCCGAATGCAGCAGAGAACAGAGGCTTCGAGAGTTTGGGGTGAGGATTTACTGGGATACAATGCTTCGGACGATATATATGTATATATTCGCAGTTCGAAAATCAAGATACGAGCTTATTTGAATACCGTTTCAAGCCGGATGCTAACACAGAGCAAATAAAGCGGTAATAGAGAAATCGAGTTTCTCAAACTGGTCCTTACTGCGACTAATTTTGATGATTATCTAACGATTACACTTTAAATTAAAACTCTAGTTATTTCGAATATGACACAATAAGTGATAAATATCGAAATTAGTCAGAAAAGCAACACTACACATTTATGAATGATTCTGCTAAATTCTTAAATCAATGCAGTTTCGTTTAATGCAGATAATAAAACTTCTTTAATTATTTTATTTATTAAAATTATATTGCATAATGAAAATATGAAACATGTGCCTGATGAATTCAGGCTGCGGTTTTCTTAAACAGCACGACGAACATGAATTATTTCTATGTATAAACTTGTATATATCAGCTTTACCTGAATAAAACATGTCACTACTCATAAATGCAGCAATATAGCGTATCAGCCACCAAATAAGGAAAAAGCTACGTGTGCAATAACAAGCGCGAGCATAATTTCCCCAGCTCTTTTCCAGAAAAGCGCGCGAAGAGCTTGAAAACGAGGGGGTCGAATAATTGTACGGAAGAATACTTTCTGGGGCGCGAGAAAACGAGCAACAATTTCGAACTCGCCTGTTGCGCGAATAAAATGCAGCTGACACGCGTAACGATGAGTGCGGCCCGTTTATTGGTTTTGATTCTGCGCTAGAATTCGGCTAGCGGGCTACCGGGGATGACGAATTAGCTGCTTTTCGAGAACAATTTCGAAAGTTGCCTCTTGGAGTTATTTCTGCGTGCAATTATTTGTAGAATGAAGGTTTGCTGGCTCGTGCGTTGTTTTTAATGGACGTGAATTATGATGCTATAATTCTAGAGTTTATCAATTTGGGAGCCAGTTTTGTTAGTTTTGACGATGACTTTAGAAGTATGACTCTGCATTAAATAGATTATATCAATTATTGTTTCAAAAATTTGTATTGATAAATCATTGGAATTAATTAGGAGCCAGAATAAATGTATTAATATGAATTTTTGATTAAAAAAAAGTTATGTGAGTTATATGAACTTGTTATTATCATTTATTACATTCTCGAACGTGTATCAAACCATATTTTTTTATACGAGCGAAAAAAAATTTAACAAAAGTATTTATCAAAAATGACATTGTATAGCAAGTGCGGAAAGAGGTCTATTTTATGAGTGTGAAGGTTGCAACACAAGACGCAGGCATGCTAGCCGCAGTTGATCGCAGTTGAAAACAGATTACTTTGCGCACTAGTGCGAATATTCAGTTTTCATACTGAAAATAGGCAAGAAAACGGGCCTTTTTAGCCTAGCCGGCTGAAAGTACCACTTTCTTGCCCGGCGCCGGATCGAGAAAGTTGGATTTTCGGCCTCGCTAGGTAAAAATAGTATATGCTTCTCGGGAGGTAAAATGGCAAGCCCACAGTTCGTGTTTGAGACCCTCGCCTTCGGCTCCGGTGTCAATTTATGCAAGCTATAAGCTTGCCAATTCTTTACATCCCTAGGTGCGTAATATACTTTGTATAAGTAAAATAAAAAAAATACTTTTTATGTACACTTGCAGTAAAAGAGTTATTTCCTGCATCATGAGAGATCTAATATTATAGAGCGGCGATGGCTCAGTTGGTAGAGTGTCGGACCTCTAACCAGAAGGACTCTGGTTCGATTTCGACCTCTGCCGAAAAACTGACATTGGGTCACTGTATTTATTTACAAGTGTCTAATAACATCGCTAGTGGTTCGGAATCCACTCTAAACTGTAGGTCCCCGTTTTTGCACTTGCGTGCAACAACACAGAGCCGTATAAGACTCGAAAAGAGGACTTGGGTAGGCTTTAAATATAAAAAAAAGATCTACTATTTAATTGAAAAATTATACATGATATTTATTTATTTATTTTTTATAGAATAAACGGACTGTCAGTCGTTGTACATAGATATATAACTTTATTAACGCTTCGGCAACAAAATAAAAGTGGATTTTACAAAAAATAACAAACTATAAATATAGCACTATAAATATATTTAAATTATTTAAAATTATCTAATCATCCAATCACATTTTATCGAGTCCACTTACCAAAAGTGTCCTCCAAACCAAAAAATCTTAATCGTTTACTGCATGCATGCAAATTCAACCATCAAAAAGCAACGATAATCGACTAAGCGTGCAATTTTGGCGAATTCGTTGCGGCCTGAGACTGCGCTCTGCTGTGCGAGGATTCTCCCAGCCCACCGTCTTGTAACCGCTACAACGATAATCCAACCTCAGGATGATCGAGAGCAGCGTCGGGTCTTCAACACGAGAAAATCCAATTTCTTAAAGCAGCTTTTGCTGAGAGCGTCGAGGTGCGTAGAAATGAGATCTGCGGAAGATGCGGCTTGTTGAGGGCTCAAGTTGGCTGCGTAGGTTAGGGACAGGCATTGGGGGTTTGTATTAGCGTTGTTTCAATCGAGAATAATAATTAATCAAATGCTTTATTTCAGAATATTCAAAAAGATATTTTATAACACTATAAATACTCTCCTATGAGACACATAATGTAAGATGATGAGCTCATATATATTTAAAAGATAACTAATTGAAACTTCGAATACATAGCTAATCTCTTCTAAGATCTAGTTGCTACCATCTGCAATGTGCTCTAATATGTGGAGAACTAAGAAGGTATCGTATTTCGTTGCATTTTGTCCCATTTTACTAGTGTTACTTCTTGCAAGGAGAGTATACGACATTTGGGTAATGGATTTTCCTGTAACTTTGGGATATGTTTTCTAATGTTAAAATATGAAGGAAGCCGCGTCCGTTCGGCCTAACGCTCGATTTTTCAAAAGTTATGTGCTCTTTTAGCAAAAATCTAAGAAAAATCGATTTTTGTTTAATCACGTATAACTTCTCAATTATTAACGGTACAGTATTTTAACTCCACGCATTTGAAAGGTGAGATCAAATCCTATCGATTA
>UCOM01000424.1:0-81954 GCA_900474385.1 Ormyrus pomaceus
AATGTTAGGAATCTAGAAGACTTGAAGAATCTCTCTGAATTTTTTGGGAATATTTTAGCGAATATTCTTTGAGCAATAGTGAGGTGAACGCAGTTTGCTGCTTCATAGGACCGTGCGGAGGAAGTTGAGTACCACTGAACCGAGTGAACTACCTTAAGGAACTTTTCTGATGACCAAAATCAATGTTTTGAAAAAAAAATGAACATCTCTTCGTTATTAAAGATTAAATTATGTTTGTTTTTTATTATTAGAAATTGTAATATTTAAATTTTCATTCTTATTTGTTTTCGATAAACTAAAAAAGAAATTTTACAAAAAAAAATACTGCAACACTGAATAATATAACGATATTTATTTTATTTTATTAACTCTTATATTTATATTCATTTTATTAACTCTTTGGTACGAATTTGTTACCAGTCACAAAAATAAAAACTAAGAATAATAAATTTTAGAGTAGAAAATTTAAAAAATTGAAGATTATATTTTTACTCAAAATATACATTGATTCTTTAATTAGGTTTGGATACAAAAAGTATGATTTCACGTTTTCAGTTACATAAACACTCACTTCAATATATGTATAGTTTAATTTGATTAATTTGAAGTTTGCTGAAGGAGATTAAAAGCCGTATAAGATGCTTTAATAATCTGTAAACAAATTTAATTGTATAAAAAAATTAAAGTGTTCATTATTTTATAATATACTAACTTTTATGAATGAATTAAGATTCATTGGTATAAGATAAGCAACAGAAAATTCCATAGGTTTCTGTGCTCTTGCCATTATAATAACAAGTAGTTTTTGAGTAGTAACATCAAACGCAGTCCAGTCCATTTCATAAACGGCAGATTTAATTTGCATACTCTAAAAATTATCAATTAAAATTTTTAGTAATCTTCTGCATTTCAAAATAGGACTTAATCTAATTATCTGTTACTCACATTTAAAGATACTTCATTACCATACCAACACGCTATAAAGAATTGTAACAATGCAGAAGTAGTGCAGAAAAAAGTTGCAATATATTGGACATTTATATCGTTTTTATAAGCAGACAAAGAATAGACATTTATACAAATATTTGGCAGAGAAGATACAACTAGAATAATAAGTATTTCTTGAAATTTCTTATTCAGGTCATCTCCAAATCTAATAAACAAACATTATGGTTCACCGTAAAAATCGCACGATTTAATTAATTGCTTTTTATTTTTACAGAAATTTGTACCTGTATATGCGTTCATGATGACGTATACACTCAAAAATCACTTTTCTCTGCACAGTCCTCAAACACTTGAGTTTCTCAATATGGCACTCAATTAGCCTTGACAGATTTTTCAATCGATATTTTAGAACATCGATTTGAGACGATGTTTTCAACAGTAATCCAGCGAATAAAGTATCTACGCCAACATGTGTGCAAACAGCTGAAGAGCCAAGAATAACCTGATGTAAGTATGTAACCCAAAATAAATATGGATTTTCAACAGAATAAGGATACCATGCATCTACTGGTAAGGATACAAGAGCACCAGACTCTGCAAGTGGTGACATAGCTTTTAAAAGGACTATTCCAATCATTGAAGTAGAGTATACGATTGTTATTTGTCTGCAATTAATTAGAGGTAACATAATTTTTAAAATATTAATTTTTAAGAACTTACGTTTTACTGAATACCGACCTAATTTTTAAGTTAATTTTTTCATGAATTTCATTTTCTCTGAAATCTCGAGAGTTCATCCAATCATTGTCGAAATAATTTAAGATAAAGTACCTTAACTTTTCACGGTTCCTCATGATTTTCACTGCTTTGTAAACACTAGAAATGTTGGCACTTACGAAAAATAAGTTTATTAATTTGAAGCGATCAGAACCAAAGCTTGCCACAAAATGAATAAGCATTTCAGAGCAGATTAAAAAATTTAAAAAAAAGACAAAATTAAAAAACAATGCTTGAACTCGTTTGAATTTTACAGGCCAATTTGTTGGACACCAAATTCCCCAAAAAGTTAGTAGAAAAAATTGGTAAGGTAAAAGCACAAATTCAATATTGTTTTCAATAATTTCATCTTTGAAAGTACTCATTCTCTTAAGTATTCAGAATGTTATTATTATCTTCAACTCTTGTATTAGAAATAATTAACTAAAAATATTTAAGAAACTGCTTAATTTTTCTTGATATTCTTCGTTTACAATCTTTTCCTAGGAATTATTATATAATACTCTGTATACAATTGTTTATAATTTAAAAAAATACTTATTAGAAAAATTAAAATACAGTTACTAAATTTCGACGGCTAATTGTATTAATCGTTAGAACGTTTAAGCTAAGAAAACACCTGAGATACCTAGGAAGCGAATATTTCTTTGTATTGTTTAGGTCTTCCGTGGCAATATGAAATACATATCTCAGATCTTGCAGCGTTTTATAGTTAAATATTTCAATCTGGTATTTTAGACCTAAATATTTAATGGTGTACAAAACATTGCAACCTTATAAATAATTTACAGAAAGTTGATGGTTTGCCAACCCGGACAATTAAATTTGCAAAGAGATTACAGACGCTCGACAGTTGTAAACTTAAAAATGTATTATTTTACGATGTTATTGTTCTATCTATAACTTCTTTATATAATATACTTTTTTAAAGAAGTATACCTGCGAGTATCTACCGTGATTGAATTAAGTAAAATTCTACGCTTGCATGTACTAAATCATTTTCATGCTTTATTTATACTTTATACTTTAATCAGTGTTTCAAATGAATTATTTTTAAGTCAATTCTGTTTAAAAAAATTTGATTCAACGTGTGTGAAAATATAGAAATAAATAATTTTTGTCCTTTGTGTCAAACTCTATTGCATAATTTAAATATTCAGAAAGACATTTTTTTCATAATATAATATGTAATCTTATATTTTATTTTTTTATAGTTAAAAAAAAATCTATATTTTACATAAAGATCTTCTTGTACATGTTTCATTTTATTATGATGTTCTTTGTAAAACTCTAAAAGCTGAATAAGAAGTTTTTATAATCTGCTAAAATTAAATAATTTTATTACGCAGAGCATACAATTTTTTCATTAATTCAAAATTTGTTTACTGAAAACTTGCCTCGATAAATGAATTAATATTCATAATAAATGTTCCAGCTGCAAATTGAATCGACCGAGTTGCCCGGATCATGATGGTTAACAGCTTCTTTCTCGACGAAACATTCAAGGATGTCCAATTCATTTCGTAAGCAGCATTTGCTACATCCAAGCTCTGAAAAGCAATGTCATCGTTGCAAATCTTTATATTTGCGATTGTATGGAGGGAATAAATTTTTTAACATACGTGCAGTATAATTTTATTTCCGTACCAGCAGTATAAAAATATCTGCATTAGACACGTTACAAAGCAAAAAAATGAATCAATTAACTGAAGGGTGATTCCGCCTCTATGCTGAGATAGAAGGTAAACATTAATGCATATATTCGGTATTGTAATCATCACCTGACCAGTCATAATTCCTTTAAATTCGGAATTCACTTGCCTTCCAAATCTACGTTTGAATAATATAAAGTTTTTAAACTTTATCATTTCATATTTCTGCGAAAACCTACCTTAAAATATTTTCATGTCTGTAAGCATAATTAGCTAAAGTACTTTCACATTGCTTTGAGTTCATCTTAGCAGCTTTCTCACGCTGGTCATCTTCAGCGGATGTATTAGCATAGGTTTGCATTCGGTGCTTTAATAGCCTTAGCTGAGTGCACATTTGTAAAACAAGTCCGACGAAGAAAGAATCAACGCTGATATGCAAGCAAATCAAAGGTATGCCTCCTATCAGTTGTAGTGCATATGACAACAAATAGTTATAAAGATTATTTGTATCGTAAGGATACCAAGCTTCAATTGGTAATACCCACGCTGCATTAGATTTCAACATAGGCGTCACTGCTTTTGTAGCTAAACCAGCTACAATTCCAAGAGCGTACACTTGTGTTATCCATCTACAATAAAGGAATTATTTTTTCCAGTATAGTTATGAGAAATGAATAAGTACATCATAATCACGCTCAACACTGCAAGCTTGCCAATGTTTTAACATTTATTTTAAGTAATGGCAAAAAATGTTTGATATTTCCAATAAAAAATTTCCATAAAAAATGCTTGTCTGCAATTTTTAAGTTTCTCCTCAATGCATTGAAAATTATTTAAATATAAAAAACGTAAAAATACATGAAAATATAAAACTCCATAAGGCATCAAACTTTCTTTAACATCCTTTAACTTTTAATAAAAAATATTTATTAAATAAGGAGTACAAATACAGTTAAAAATAAAAATGTACTTATATTTTTAAGTTAAATCAAACCTTGTTTCACGCTCATACTTTTCGATAATTTCAAATTCAAAGCAATCTTGAGGTTTATACCATTTATCATCAAAGCACAATCTTAATAAATTCATTATCTGTTTTCGTTTTTTTAAGACGAAAAATTCCTTATATATTGCATATGTTAACGTACTAATAGCAAAAACATTTTGGTAAAAATATTCACTTTCATTCCTCGTAATCGCAATATTTATCAGCATGCCTAACCAAAACAGAGCTCCAGCGATTGTTTGAATAATCGTATAGAAACTATAAATGATTTTCAATGATTCTTCCCAATCGTTTGGACACCAAACCCCGGAAAACGTAAAAATATAAAATTGCATAGGAAGTGAACGATATTCCAAACATTGTGATATTACCATTTTCAAGTTATCGTTAAAATTATTACATGACTTACTTTTACAATTAGTTTTACTTTTATAACAGTATTATAATCTGCCTTTCTGCAACGTGTAAGTCTTACTAGCAATCTTTGAACTATGTTCAAGTGCATATATTTTTTATGAACAAGCTATTTAATAAATTACTTGATTAGAAACCTCTAAAGACAGAAAAATGACTTTGATTTCTCCTAATGATTTATAAGCAGTGTTCGGTTAAATGAGTATTCTCTAGATTTAGTAATATACCTATGGCATTTAATTCCACGCCTCACTTTTTTCCATTTTTCAATACATGAATTATTGAAATGCTTATTACGGTTGGAAGAATCTTCTGCCACTGCGCAGTCTGTAGCATATCCTATAATTTTCTTGTTTGATTAGTATTCTGTTCGATTTCAGATATTTCACAGGAAAAATGTAATTATCATTATTATACGTTATGAAATAATATTTTCATATTATAATATATTATGTATCATAATTGTTTCATCATTAAAACAATTGTTAATTTACAAAGAAATTATAATTAATTTGTAATTAACTTAATCATTAATTTTAATTAATTAATAAAAGAAGTGATAATAAAAAAATTGTAATAAATTGTAATAAATTGTTGCAGCGAAAAATAAAATATGTATTGCACACTGATATCGTCTATGTATCCAGTCAAGGTGTACTGTTTATAAAAATATTTGGTACAAGTGATATGAATGGAACAACCAGAACATTGATGAAACTTTATGTTCAAATCTTTCTCAAATCTAAAGAAACAGTGAACGAATTTCATTAAATAAATCATCGTCAATTATTCTATCTACGTTTTTAAAAAACCAGTATTGATGTCCTCATCAAGGTGTTTCCTAATATTATTATTTCGTAGCACTTGTCGCTCGTGAATATCACTTTCTAGCCAATAATGTTTAGGGTAAAATTGTCCCCACCACATGGCGCTTCAAGAGCTCTAACCAATAGTATAAACTTTGTGGATGACGGGGGGTTTCTACCACAGCCAGGGTGCACCCCAATGGTAAGAGTTAGCAAGGTGGCAGCGCGTTGCAACATTCGATCCTCAGTCACCCTCATTTCCTAAATTTTCTCCAGTCACTTGAGCAATTTCAGCTTTATCCCTTATTTACAATCGTCTCATTTCTTGATTCGCCCAATGACGCCCTTATTAAAACCATCTTTCAATTTTTAAACGAATGTGACTTGTCTATATTTATAGCTTTTTAATTTCTCCTTTTAACTTTCTTGGTCCTACTCTCTAATCCTGGTTCTTTCTGTTACAGGTGGATCAGTGAAAATTCCATGTCAAATTTCGTACTTCCCTCTAATTTTTAAATTCTCCCCGAGTTATGTGGTTGTTGGGCGTACCTATTATTTATTGCTTAACAAATTATTTATAATCTATAGATTATATGGTTGTTAGGACCACGAGTTTGTTGTTTAAAGAATAATATATAATCTTTAAAAATTTCCCGGGATATGTAGTTATCGGGCTTGCACATTAATTGTTTAAAGAATTATTATCTATAATCTTTAAAATCTCCCCCGGGCTACATGGTTGTTGGCCACACGAGTTTATTGTTTACAGAATTATTTACAATGTTTTAATACTCTCGGGGACTACGTGGTTGTTGGGCGCAGAAGTTTATTGTTTAAAGAATTATTTATAATTTTTTAATATTCCCCCGGGCTACGTGGTCGTTGGGCGCACGTATTTATTATTTAAAGAATTATGCATAATCTTTAAAAACTCCCCGGGGTCATGTAGTTGTTGGGCGCACGTTTTTATTTTTTAAAAAATTATTTATAATCTCTAAAGGCTCCCCCGGGTTAAATATTGGCCTCAAAAAGCAAAATATAATAGGTCATTATACAACAAAGGGAGAAAATAAGCTATTTCTAGCGGGGATAAGGTGTTCTGCACAATTCGTAGTCGATTTTATTACGTACAGAAAATATTGAGATTAGTAATTAGAAAAAACTCCCTTTAGGAAGATTACTCATCACTTCAGAATTACTTGGATTACTTTAAAAAAAGTGAGTATCGTTTCTTTCTAGGCAAGCTTTGTTGAAAATGAATTTAAATATAAAGATTTAATTGTATATAATAAAAATATAAGTATTTGAGAAGCATATATTTGTAAGTTAATAACAAATAACTTAATTTGTCTTAAGTTATTTGTATATTAAGCATATATTTTTATTTGTTTTTATTTAGCAGAAGCATTTTATTATGGCTTCGATAAATCTCTTCTAATACTAACTTACATACATCTATTCTGTTTAAAAATTATAACAGATTGAATGCAAGTTTTCTGCAGCTGATAAAGCTCATACATAAAAAATCCATTAAGCAAATACACTTTATGTTCTTATCAGAGAAATAGGATAAATTCAACAGCTTGCAAAAATATTTGTCATTATGTATGTAGTTTACGAAGACCTACCTGTCTTTGCTGCATAAATCAATTCAGTTAAAATCATTTTTTTCATGATCTTTTATCTTTAATGTAAATTAATAAAATTTTTACATTTGTCAATACATTAGTTCCTCAAATTTTCAATTATTTTTAACAAACTATTTGTTCTTTCCGAGTTCGCATGTTTCTCGTTAAAAATGGTAAGAGTTATGTATGAAATTATAGAATAATAATTATATGCGTGCACGAGTTTTTATTAGAAAATAAAACCACTTTGCTTCATTCTCTTACTTTTTCAGGGTGCATATTAAACTATTGTCGCTGGAGGTAAGAAACTTTTATTTCTTGCTTTGTACGATTCTATTTAATAATTCGAACCCTTTGAGGGTTTGTAACACGCACACGCAATTTTTTCTATGCACCTTGATATTGCTTCAACTTACATTTTAAATTGTACTTAAACTTGTAATTTCCATAAAACTGTTTTTTAACGCAAAATATTGCAATAATTCTGTACCTTTTGAGATGAAAAAAGATCTATTTATTTGAACAAAAGTTCTAAAAAAAAGAATGAAATAAATAAATTTACTTTTTTCAACCTCTACCTTCAGAAGGGTGGAGGATTATTTCTAGATGTTATTATTTAAACGCAATCAAGTAAATTTATGTTATATCGTCAATAAATTGTAATTTACTGTGAATTTTCAAAATCTTAGTTTGATTTTAAACGGTTATTCTAACGCAGCGTAAATATAAATAAACTTCAAATCTTAATCTCGCAGTCGAGTTTAAATAACGTACATACAGGATTACTTTTATGAACATAGTTGTTCGAAACAGTCCATCATTCAATCAGGAAAACTTTTACAAGTGAATATTTTAATTGCAATTTGTTCTTTCAAATCACTATACCTATTAAGTAATTAAGGAAACATTTTTGTAATATTTTAAAGTTCAAAATAAATAACTTTTAATAATTTAATTTTAATTGCTATAAATAAAATAAATATAATAATATTATTGTTTTTATTTTATTTATCATTATTATTAAATAAAGCAATAATATCAAAGCAGAAAGAAAACAATAATTTATATTAAAGTAATTAAAATTAAAGTTTATTAATAAAAATCTAACAATTAAAAATATAATAACATTTTTATTTGAATTTTATGCAAATAAGAGTGTGACTAGTTATCAATAGTACGTTCAATTGAACCGCATAATTTACAGATAAGATTTACGAGTATAACATTTGTGATATATAAGACTTTCATTTACAATTCTTTAAGTTACAGTAGCGAAAAGATTTAAAAAATTAATCTCACAGTAAGAATCTTTTTCAGTGAAGAATTTATGTGAAACAATAAGGTTTAATTTGTTCTAATTGAAAATAATTATTTAACTAAAAAAATGAGAATTTAGTAAAATAATACAAATTTGTAATAGTTCAAATTTAAATAAAATTGTTTCATTTTATGGTAAATAATTTTAAACTACAAATAATAATTTTTTAACGAATAATAATTCATTTATTACAGCGTTTAAAAATCAAAATGGTTTTGACCTACATCAAAATGAGCTTTGTTTTGCTTGTTATATTTTGTGTGACATCCGAAGGACGAAGTTTCCTTACCTCAAAAAATTTGGAAACTGTATTAGAAGAAGCTGAGGTTTGCATTTTTTCATTATTTATTCTCATAAAAAAGAAAAAATTTATTTTCTTTAAAAAGCTCTATAATGTCTATAAAATCTATTAAAGTATGAATATTTTAAGAGTCATCAAGCACGGGACAAAAGAAACGTCGCAGCGGAAATTGCCAATCTTAAGGATCAGAACAAGAATAATCAAGTATCGAGTGATCTAAGTTCCAGATCCATTATAATTGGACCCACTCGAAATTGCCCTCCTGGTCATCGGAGAGACTCACAAGCAGTATGTCGTGAAGTTTTATAGAGACACTTTTGACCTAAAATTGTAAATCGACGAATATTTATATTAATATAGATCGGAATGAATTTTTAATAATTAATTCTAATAACGAAAAAAAAATAAATAAAATCAATTAATTATATTTTTTTAATCTCGTTTTCAAAAAATGAACTTATTTAAAAACAATTTACAAGTGAATTCTAAAATACCATAAATATTGACATGATTCAAAACTATTTTTACTGAAAACATAAGGTGGTGTATACTTAGCTAGAATATCAGATTTTTTTCTTATTTTACAATAATTTTTAATTAATTCAAAGATTTTATGAAAAGATAAAATTGTAATACGTAGTAGTCTATAATTAAATGTATCTTTGATTACCAAATAATATCAATATTGAAGAAACAGAAATTTATCTATAAATCATCTAAATATGTCTTTACTTCAATTATAAAACTATTTTAACAAAGAGATTAGATATTCAAAATTAAAGCATAAAGAATATACCATTTATTATTTAAATAAATGTACTTATGAATAATCATTAAATACAATATTCTGAAAAGTAAAGAAGTAAAGCGATATTTTATAAGCTATTTATTGAATGATAATAATATTGAAAGATCATATCTAAAAGTATTCGAAATGCTTTGTTCACTAGAAAATACACATAATTAGCGAAAAATTTATGACTTTCAAGTGGAAAAAATTTCATTCTTACGTAACATTGACTCTTTGTAGGGGATTTATTAATTAATAGCTGGAAATAATTATACTTACATTCATGTACATCAGTCATGCTTGAAAAAGACTGATTTATTAGTGAAGGTTGATCATTAAAAGAAATTAACGGAGCCAACGAAATTTGAAAGTAGATAAGGATATTTATCAGTAGTAAATATTGATATCAATACATAATGCACTGGAAAAGTACATATTCACATAAGGCTATATTTATCTGCTAAAAGAATCTATTTAAAATTACTTTCATTTTAACTACCTTAAATAAAAGTTCGTAAAATTCGTTCAGAGTCTTAGAGCATTGAACATATGAGATGTATTTTTCTCTTATTTTACGAAAAATCAATCAATACTTCGTAGAAAAATCATGCATGAGATATCATACTTAAATTTAAATAACTAATAACTTGATGCACTGCTTTAATTTCACTTTTCAGTTAAAGTTGAAAGTTTTAAAATACAAAAGCTAAATAACAAAAATCTTAAAAACATAATTTGTTATATTTTTATAAGCCATATATGAAAGATTTTTAAACAAAGTTGAATTTTATAAACAGTTGCTTTTTAATAATTGTACAGATATTTTGCAGTTTTAATTACAAAATTTCAGTATTTACATTTTTACAAATATTCGTTTAAGAAGATAATAAACTATTCAACATCATTTTTTAATATTCACTTATATCTATTTTTTTATTCATTTTTTTGATAAGTATGAGTCCAAGAAGGTCTTCTTTTTTCACAGAAACTATTTATTCCTTCTTGAGCGTCTTTCAATTTTAAGTTACCAACCATGATTTCAGTTCCGAGGGAATAAGCTGTGTCCATATCCACCTCTACTTGTTCATTAATAAATTTTTTTCCGAGTTCAACAACCGATCGACTTTTTTCATTAATCGCGTCAGTAATTGTGTTAATTTCCATTTCTGAAATATTAAAAATATATTAAAATAAATAAATTATAGCAAAACAGAAAAAATTGTTATACGCACCGAGCATATCGGCTGGAACTACCTTGCTGACTAGGCCTGCTTGTAGAGCTTCGAACGCAGAAATCGGAAGTCCCGTGAAGAGCATGTGGGATGCTACTTTTCTAGGAATGTTACGAACCAGCGGTATTCCAGGCGTTGAGCAAAAAATACCGAAGTTCGCCCTGAAATAAAAATCGAGAGTCAGTATTAACAATATTAAATTTATATTATTATTGACACACTAGTCTTACCCGGGTGTAGAAAAACTACTCCTTTCACTGCATACGACAATATCGCATTGGGCAACCAATTGACAGCCTGCAGCAGCAGCCAGACCGTCGATCGCTGCGATAATCGGCACGGAACTGCTTGATATCGTTTTCATCAAGTGAGCGCATCTATCAAACACCAAGCGATGATGTTCTTCACCATCACTGGCTCTCTAAATTTTAAAAAACATTAGCTAGTTTTGGAAGAAAAATTGTTAGCTTTTTTAAATAGGGTCTACTGATTTATACTATAAATTTTTAGCAGATCATTTTTTATATGATTGCAAAACAATCATTTTTTACTCTTAATTTTACAGCCTACGCAAGTCCTACTTACGAGTCTTGTATGGCTTTGCATTGATGCACTTTCGTAGAACAATTGGGACCCCTTCAGTTTAGAGGGAAATCCGAACCACTTAGCTTTGATGTTATTAGACACTTGTAACAAAAACAGTGGTGTCACAATCTCAAATTTTTGGTGGAAATCGGGATCGAATCAGAGTCCTTCTGCTTATATATATCCGATACTCTACCATCTGAGTTATCGCCGCTCAAAATAGTTATTTAAACGTTTTTTAAAATTTGTAATTTAATTTCATAAAAGATTCGAAAATTTTTTATCATATTAATTAATTGCTTATTGTTATACTCACCAACTCTTTTAAATTATGCCCAGCGGAAAATATATTGCCAGGCGTAGCTGAGATAACAATAGATCGAAGATTAGGGTTTTCCGAATCGAAAACCAGACTTTGTTGGATTGCGTTCATCATGCCCAAAGAGAGGGAGTTTCTCGTTTTCTGATGGCATAATTGGATTCTTCGCACCTGCATATTCATTCATTCAACATCATTTTTTAATATGAAAATCATTGCCGTTCCAGTTTTCATCTTTTGCTAATCAGTATTTCAAATTATCTGACAAGATTTGATGAATAGCGATCATCAAAATAGGAAATATAAAAGAGTGATCGAAAACTTGATTAAGTTAATTAAAAACTAATTTATATAAGCGTAACGTGCTATTTACTCGTCAAACGAAGTGATATTTTACATTATTTTTTCGTTGCTTTGCAAAACTAACACACGAAATTCAAAATATATGAGAATACTGAACTATAGAAAGTGATAAAAAAGTTTTTAAGAAGTTATATTTTCACGTTGTTTTCAGAAACAAATTTGAGAAAATGGAATTATAGTTTAGATAAGATTCGGTGAGAAAAATAATCAAATAAACTCATACCCCATTGGTCTCGGAGATTTCCACATATTTCTCCTGCTGCTGCTGCCGTCGCTCCAAACGCAAAGCACTGCCGGTACTCAGCGTCCTTGTAATAGATCGTCCCACCTGCAACATAGAATCGCATCACACGTCTAACGTCTTGTTATCGACGAATAAGGCGACTCTCGCTCTTACTCTCTCACGCTTGATTTCAAAATTGCCGCGTTCGATCGTCATAGTCTGATGTTTTGCTTTCAGGTTATGTCGGCCTGAGTTGCGAGGTCTCCATTACGTATAATGTCAGCCGAGAGAGAAAAGAGCGAAGGTCAAGGAAGAGATGAAGGTCGGCATTCACGTACCTGTAAAAAGTCGACGGAGAATACGCACCGGCTGTACTTCAACAAGGCCATGATGTGACGATCCGCCACCTGCGTAGATTGTTGTTGTGGAGCGATCAGCTGTAGTGCACTCGAACTGTGTGTAAGTATATATAGGTTCGTTCGAGCGTCGGAGACCCGTCATGACCGAACGAGCCAAGGCAGTGCGCTGTGCGCTTTTCGAAAGAGCTTGGTGCTTGATTCAATTCTTGGGAGTGATTATACTTTTGACGAGTCATCGAGTTGATTGACTTTTGTTCTAAAATAAATCTATTTGATTGTTTTCAGTCATGATAAAAAGTTTATATTTTGTTTCTAATAAAGATCTACTTGTAAAATTACTTTAATATAATATATTTCATTTATTTATGAGCAGTTTGATGATCAAAACAATTATAATTTTATTTGTAGAATAATTTTACAATTTGATTTTCTCTGATTTTTATTAAAGAACGCTATTCTTAATCATTAGTATAATTTATCTGTATAGAAGATGATGTTTATAAAACACGCGATCCAAGTAGTACTAACATTTATTCTATTCTGTGTACTATAAAAGTAACATTTAATAAAATTAATTTTATGTAAAGTATTATATAATATACCTTATAATTTGACTTACAAAATAAGGATAAGTAAGAACTATAATTTTCGCTTTTAAAATATTCAATTGTTTTCAAGCTTTACATTCATATAAGTTGGTGTAAATTCTACTTGTATTTACTTTACGCTTAGACTTTCATAAATTATATATTTTCTCAGAACGATGATTTATTTAAATAAATGCGCAGATATTCTAATAACTTATATAATCATATGATTACAGACAATACAACATTGCTCTTAAAATTCATCAGTGCTTATTAAAGTACAGTAATTTCTTTAATTTATGTTGTTCATACGCGACTGCATAGAATCTTGTTTTTTAAAATTGTAATAACTGCATGCTCAAAATATAAAAAAAGCGACTTTTCAGAATAAAAAACCAAGATAAGTGGGAGAACCATTTGTTTTATGCAATTTTATATTTTTAGATTGCTCTGTCATTCGATAGAACAAACTTAATCCCCCGCTCCGCCGAAAGTCAAGCGGGAAATTCGAAGCTGTTACTCATCGAGTCCAGCGCGACAACAAAAGCCATCAGACCAAAGAACGTTCTCCGCGTATCATCGCTCGTCGACCAAAAGAGCCTCTCCTTATACGTTTTTTCTCTTTCGCTCAGTCAGAGCAGGACGTCCTTGACTAATGTTAATGCGCGATCGGCGCCGCCGCCGCCGCTGGCGACACTCGTCTCCCCGCGAAGCTCCGCACCATAACGTAAACGCGCTCCTCTCGCGGAAAGTGGATCAGAGGCTCTTTCGCGAGCGCGCGCGCGCCCGCGTATGTCAATCCCCGGATTTAATGTATCGCTTACTGACTTAGCTCATTATTATGTGAGAAGTGCGCTGACGCGCGGGCGCAGTCGTCCGACTGGCGAGCTGAAAGCACGGATCGCGCTCGCACTCGATGCCCGGACGCCGAGCGAGCGAGTTTTTGCGCCCGAGAGCCGAGAAGTTCGAGAGTTTCGTGAGCGCGAGTGACCTTAAAGGTACGAGGCTGTAGGCGATCATGTTCGCAAGCAGTAAGCATTGCAGCAGAGGAATTACCTTTCCTTATGGAGTTGGAGTAAGTTTGATCAATTAGTTATCCATCCTCGCTGCTTGAGCCCGCCGGGACTCAATTTTAGAAACACGTGCCGTAAGAAAAAAGCAGTACGTATACGTAATAAAAGATTAGTTTCAAGAAGAGAGCCTTCGTCGACTCCCACCCACTTGAAATTCAAATCCGTCTTCTTCGAACGTTCGTCAGTACTCATTCGGAATCACTCAACAGTTCTTGTCACTTCTCGAAGAGCGTAAAACTGAAAAAGAAGCATCCGAAGAGAGCAGAGCCGATCGATCATCGGCGCTTATGAAAAAAGCTTCGTAATTACAGGCGATGTGGGTCGCAGCCTCGTTACGTTCTAACATCGGCAGGAGAGCCATGTCGTCCAGCGGCAAGAGGCTGTCGAATCGATAGCCGACTCCGCAGCCTGAACATCTGCTCCGCGGCAGGAGAATCGACAAAACAGGGCTAATTACTCGACCGAGCCTTGCATTTTCCGTCTCGCCGACGCCGATTTAGAGGGCAGGTAGTCGTCATGACGACGGGCGACGACTCTCCGGTAACAACTAACATGGCCGACGACGAGGGTAAGTTTTGCGCGCACCTGCGCCACTTTTCCTGTTCCGTTGTTGTTGTTGTTCGTAATTTCGAGCGCGAGTGACTGGAATCGAGAGCAGGTGGACCGAAAGCGAGGAAACAAAAAATTGTACGATGCCGGGCACCGAACTTTGGACGATGACGATCGCCGCGCAACTCTGGCGGCGGCTACTGCTGGGATAACATGTCCTCCGCGACGCATGCAGGTGTGACCGATCGCGAACGAGTAAATTTACTGCTTTTCCTCTGCGACTTTTTAGATCATATCCTGGGAACCTTGACAAGGACTTTTGTTTACAATGCACTTCATTCGCAATCAGCGTTTATTGAATAGCCGCGCGTTTGCAAGCGGTTGTAAACAAAGGTCGAGTTTGACTTTTTAAAATGTGCATTCTTAGTTGGCGAATTGAGCAAATGGAATTGAATACGATTCTATTGCAGTGACACTGTGTTGCAGCTTGTTTATAATACTGTTCCGTCACGATTGTGCAATGCTGATGAACTATCTTAAGTCTCATAGCTACTGAATAAATCTTTGCATGCAAATTTTTAACATTAATCAAATGATTTAGCTGAATTTTAAAGATACTATTACCATCGGCACGGACCATTTGATGTTGAAACCGCAAGGGAAAACTAATAACTCTGTGAATACTTAGTTCCGGGTTAAATTTAATTTCATTCATAAAGAGCTCTATAAAGTTTTAAAAATATTTTTGCTTGAATAATTGGATTTACAGTCAAAACATAACAGTTCATTGTATTTAATTTCATTTAAATTGTATTTAAAGTTCATCCTATTTACTTTCATTTTCTGTGCTTGTCAAGTTAAGAGAAAAAATATTTTGTAAAAATAATAAATTTTAAAAATAACGCAACTCTGCCCTAAAAGGCAACCTCGTGAGTTGCTTATTTATGCACCGTTAGATATAAAATCAACAATCTAAAAAGTAAAGTAAGTTTCTTTTATATTATACCAGTATAATGCATAATCGATACGTTAAATTAATTTTCTCAATGTCAAAGGAGCAGTTTTATCAACTGATTTATTAAGCCTCCGGAAGCTCTTATCTCGTACAAATGAAACAAAGTAGATAAAACTAAATAATCAATTATGATATTAAAAAGATTCTATTAAAGAGGATTTAAAACTTTAACTCGTTTATCTTCATAGAAATCGTGAAACTAAGCTTCTCAAGAGCCTGACTGAAAGCAAAAAACCCCGGAGTCTTTTAAAGAGCAGAGCACACAAGGAGACATTATTCCTAACGTCACACACCAATTTAAAAGCGCAGCGCAGCAAAGGGCAATAACTCCACTTCACGCGCTACACATCTTCTTTCCTGTACTTATATCCTCAGCATAAAATGTACGTCCCACTGCACAGTGCATCTTCTCGGACTCCCTCTTGTCTCCCACTATATCCGTGTTCTAACTTTGTACGCCAGTCGATGAGATAAAAAAGTAATACGAAAGAGGCGGCAAAAAAAAACTTAAATTAAATGAACTTTTTTGAGCACTGGCGTAAAAGTTACTTTCGTTCGGCAATTTTTATTTGAATTTTTTCTTGGCAAGATTATATTTTATTAAATCTAAACTTGAGCAATTTTTCATAGTTAAAGAAGAAATAATAGTATAAATAGATATATTAACTCGTTGAAATTTAATAATAATGTAGGCATAAGATATAAAACTTTTTCATCAAAAATATATTTTTACATGACTCTTAAATTTCTACGTCACGAATCTTAAAATACATTTGTTATCTTTGCAAACTGCCTGACTATCGTAGAACCAACAGAGCATTTTTATCCTGACGAGGAAGGTCTTATTGTCGATGTACAATTTTTTCAAGCGAGCAAGCGTTCAACGGATGATTTCATCGAAGTCCTTTTATGTCGCTTGCATACAACTGACTGGTCAATCATCTTGAAAATTGCAGTAAAAACCTTTCGGAGCGCAAAAAAGTGTTTTTCTTTTACACTGCATTGATTATAATTTCGATGCACTTTTTATTTTGAGCAAATAATAGTTATTTCTCTAACACCAAGTTGTTAAATCAGTTTAAAATTCTTATTTTATTTATACCTTGAAATTAAATAATCGGTAGTAATTTCAAATTCTATATACTTGTCCAGCGATTTCTGCTTGTATAAAAAGAGCATGCATTTGATTTTAAAATCATGTATTTGTACACTGAATTCAAGAACTTATACCAGAAAATTTTCGATTATTTTTTTAAATGACACACGAGTAGTAAATTTTTTTTTACATTTCTATGTATTATCATTTTACGCAGCAGCGCCAGTCGCCAGTTTTTTCACAATCTGCATCGATGATTGTAACCCCCATAATCAGCATCTCCGCACACTCTCCCATGTGCACTAGACGAAAATAAACCCCTTCCGCGTCGCTTTCAGCCTCCTCTCTCTCTCTCTCTCTCTCTCTCTCCTCTCTATCTTTCACGGTGGCTCGCGTTTACGTTCTCGGCATCAGTCGCGCGAGAGCAGCAACGGCAGTGACATGGCGATGCTCTGTTGCGTGTCGAGGAAGGCGGCCTGCGGCGCCGGCTCGGACCCGGCGGATCTCGCGCGCTCGCGAGCCTCCGTCGAGCTTTCGCGCTTCGTCGAGGCCTGCCGCGATCTCAATAATAAGGCCCGAGAGGACGAGGACGAGGCTCTTAGGAAGCTCGACGAGGCGGTGTCAGGAGTAGCTGCGGTCGCGAGCAGCTTCTCGACCTTTAGGAAGCTCGAGAGCCTACCCGAAGAAGGTGCGCTGGTGATTTGTCTGTTGAGTGCCGCGAGATTGGTTCTTTGGTTACTGAGCTTGAGTTTTTCATTTGAGATAGTTTGGCGAAGTTTATGAAATTGGTGCTCAAGTGATTGATTATAAGCAAACGTGTGTGTCAGAGCAGTAGTGGTTGTAAGAAGTTGAACATTCATTAAAGTTGTGTTTCTAGATTGTACATAAGTATCAATCAAATTAAATATACAGCAATAACTGGTATTTAAAAAAAAACATATATTTTCAGCGCGAGTTTCGCGGAAATAATTTCTTGAATGAATGTAAAAACTATTTTGGTATAAATGCTAAATACTTAAATGTTGCATTTTATGATGATTAGATTAAAAAGTTTGTACATAAGATTTGGATTTATTATACAATATATTTTAGCATTAGATTTAGGTTTAAGTTATCGATTAATATAGGTATCATTTGACATTCATGAAATTAATTGGCATTTTTAACTTTACTAGCTTTCTAGTACGATTTTTTATTAATAATTAAGAGATGATTATAGTGTACATAACAAGTATTACTATATTTATAGTTATGAAATATTAAAAGGAAAATTTTCAGCTAAGAAATAATGAATCGAGGATTATATATATTTTATAATTTATTTTTAAAGTAATGTATAGATTATTTTGAGATAATAATATCAATAATTTATTTTTTCATTTTTCATTTTTAGATATCTTATACATTTCAATAAAGTTAAAAAAAACTATGTTAGGTACTTTGTGAACTAAATTTTCTTTTGTTCAAAATAGCGCAAGTTTAGTTTCAGCTATGTGACTTTTTATCTCGCCCAGACACATTTTCTTAGCACTTCCAAAGTTATTCTTGAACGATTCCATTTCTAATCCTATAGAAATTTTATTTTTCGTTAACTTGTACTTTTTACTGATCTCATTTCAAAAAACTTGCAAATTTTCTGAAGTTTGAAAGAAAACAAGACATGACAAAACTAATTTAGACACGTGGAAAATTTATGACCATCAAATAATTTTATCTTTATTTATCAGTTTATGGTTTTATCTTAAATTTTCCTGTGAAATGATAAGATACACCAACGCTAAATTGAAAAATTATTTTTAGAATTCCTACAACTACTTTTCTTGCTGCTTTGTTGACCGATTCATTATTACCTGCCTGTAAAATGTAGGAAAAAAACACCTCAAAAGATTTTCTCGGTTTACTAATACTAGTTTGCTTAAAAAAGTAATTTAAACACAGGCAGACGGTTTAAAAAAGAAAGAAATGTTTTTATGGAGGCTCCAGCATTCGTATTGCGCAA
The DNA here is from genome assembly GCA_900474385.1 of Ormyrus pomaceus. Lineage (NCBI taxonomy): Eukaryota > Metazoa > Arthropoda > Insecta > Hymenoptera > Ormyridae > Ormyrus > Ormyrus pomaceus. The sequence goes on from UCOM01000424.1 coordinate 19,041, forward strand.
TCGTACGTGGCCCGACGGTCAAATCATTTTTTTTATCGCAACGTCGAATCTTTATGCTCATCGGTTTAAGCATTGACAGGTGCATTATGCAGATCAATACTAAACTTTACCGACACGAGGCACGATATTTCACACTTCGATAATTGGTTCCAAAAATATTGCGAGCATCTGCCTTATAAATCTAAAACTGTTGAACAAAAATATCGTTAGTTAACGAAAATATTAATAATAAAAATGAATGACTGCAATTTAAATTGCAATTTATTAAATATTTAGTTTTAACAAAGAAGATGTTATCTCAACTTTTGAAAAAGTATTTACTGCTTTCTAAAAAAAAAATTCACAACTCATTCACTATAAAACGCGTAACAAAAACCGTGAAAAATACCTTTAGCGCTTATCCCTGAAAAGATCATCGTATAATATCAAATTTCGAAGAAATCCATTCAGCACTCCTGTTTACAATTTTACTTCGACGCTAAAACTAATCCAGCACCTTTATTTATGATAATTGCCGGCTTCTACGAGTTTCCTCTTTGGTTTTCATTCTCTCTTTTTCTCTTCCTAAAAAAGCAGCGGAAGAATCACGACTACGTCGGCGACGTGACTTCAGACGTTCCGCGCGCGTGTCTTTTCTTTCACCTTTTTTTTCCCCCGGCGACTGAATCTAACTCGCAAGCGCGTTTATAAACAGCCCGCGTAAGGATGAGTGGCTGCACAGCTGACGAGCGTTTATACTTTCTAATTAACGTTTACGATTCCTTTGATTGCTATCCCCCAGTGGCGCAGTTTCATTTTTGCCATCGGTTAGCGGCTTTCTCCTTAGTCAGAATGTACTTAAAACGGTGCAGAAAAATTTGGTAAGGATTTAAGCTTGTGATGACCCGGGTGGTTTGATCGAGCTCGAAGAGTGAGTTTGGATGCCCCGGGCGTTGCTTTCACTGTTACAGAAGTCAGGTTTTGCAAGCGGTGCACTGTAAGTAATAAATCTCGAGGACAATATAAATGCGTCCACTTTCTTTTTCGGGCTTGTATAAACGAACTTTTATGTACTGCTTTTACGTTAAAGTAATAAGCTTCAGTTTTGATTTAAACCTGTCATTTATTTCAAAGAAGTTTTGCAATTTTTATAAATTAAACTTTTAACGAACAGAATGTTCAAATAATAGACCTTTTAAGTGGAAATGTTTTCACTTCCAACCTTGAATTTCTTAATGGTTAATCGTTTGAAGCGGTTCAGGAATTTATTACCTCACCGAATCGCCAATACCCTTATTTAAAAAGCATCTTTAAACACTGTTCACTGGTTAATGTTTATCCATGATACCTGATTTCTATATTTTACGATTATTATATAAATATAAAATAAATGTAATATAGAAAATTCCCGAGAACTGCTATCATTATCGAACAATAAAATTCTTGGCAAATCAACAGCGTCAGAACAACAGCCTTCAGAAAAAAGACAGAGAAATTCCCCAGTGATCAAAGTTTAAAATACCTTTCACCACTAAAATTCTTCGGCCCTACCCCATTCCTCGAGTAAACAAACGAAGCGCGCACGTGGCTACACTCATTGATAATCGCGGTTATTTCAATTACGCCGGCGCTCTCTTTTCATTCTCCTCGACTGGCTGCTCTGCCGCGGGCCAAAAATGGAAAGTCGCCGCCGAGTGGGCGAGTAGCGCGCGCGATATGCGCGAGGGCGTTTTCTCTCTCGCGGCGCGAGCTTATAGAGGAAGGAAAATCTCTCGCGCGCGCACGCAGGTGTTCGCGGCGCGAAAACGCGCGGCACGAGTGCGCAAGATGGAGTAACGTAAGATGTGTGCGGTGTTACGCGTGCATAGGCGCGCTCGGAGCCGATATGCGTGTCGCCGTACGAGTGCTTAGCGAGTGTGACCGAGGATATATACTGTTGTACCGCTGAGCATTGCGAAACTTTGGGTCGTAAGAGCGTTTGGACTTTTGAGAAATAATGTATCTGCTTGGAGCATATATTTCTCATGAGTGAATCGGTGAACATAGATATACTTACATTAAAATACTTCAAAAGTCTCGAGTCAATTTACAAATTAAATATTATCTTTTGTCGGTATAATGAGTCGTAAACCTGTTTTTTGCACTTTATTTCTTCCACTTTTGGATATAAATATTATTGTCATTTTGGAGAGCGAAAACAATACTCTATAAAATAGATATCAAAACGCCTACAGTCGAAATTATTTTCTAAACAGTTATTTGACGATAATGTTTAATTGAGGATTCAGAAGCATTTAATTTGAGATATCTCGATGAGAATTTTGATTTCAAAATTAGTGTTTTTATCAAATGCAAATCGATTCGTTTTTTTTTATTACTCAATCCTATCCTTTTCATTCATATATCTTTTAAATGAGTTACAATAATTTCATACTCATGTATATTGCATGAGTTTATTCAAGACTTTGCATATAATTTTTCGCATTTTTGTTCGCCCACTGAGCAATAAAATATCATCAACTCGTCTCTAAATGTCACAATGCAAAAAAGTACGTGCTAAATTAAAGCAGCAATAACGGAACACGCCCTACCTTCCATTTTATCAAAAGAGGCTTTCTCTACAAATGCAAGTTCGTCTCTTTCAGTGAATAAGTCACGAGCAACCATTGTTTCATTTGATTCGCTTTCATCAAAACTACAGACTTTTATTCTTTTTAGTCATTTAATTTGCAGTTTATACGTACAAAATTAGTTTAATTTTTATCTTTTCCGTAACTTATTTTCTTCAAATTGATCGTAATCATAAAAAGTTATTAATTAAATATGATTTTAATAATCCAAAACTTTAATTAAATCTTCAATATTTGAATCGAATTTTTCGAAAACTATCGAGCCCGATGAACCGGTAAACGATTAACGTCTACGTTTCCAATTGGCAGAGCCGCAGCCGGAAGTCCTGCAACCGTGCGCGGTCTGCGGGCGCAAGTTCATCTCGCGCTCGCTCGACAAGCACGTACGAATCTGTGAGCGCACGAATCAGCGCAAGCGCAAGCCCTTCGACTCGTCTAAGCAGCGCATCCAGGGCACGGAGCTCGCCGAGTTTCTGCCCAAGCAGCATCAGCAACTATCAAGCTCAACCCTACACAGCACGTCGGAGCCGTCGCGGAACCGAGGATCTGCTGCTGACCACCAGCAGCTCCCGGGCTCCAGACCGAACCAGGCCTGGAAGCAGACGCGCGACGAGTTCCTCAGGGCCATCCGCGCAGCACGTGGAGACAGTGTAAGCACTTTTATGCTATGCCTTTTGCTAGTGGAGTTACTGGCACAATGCGAAGTTTCATTTGACTATGAAAGGTGAAATGGCAGTTTTCTAAATCGATATTCTCGGTGCTTCCTTTTTATCGTCTTGTATAGCATAATAAACCGACGAAGCACAATGCACTTGTGATCAATAAGGCATGATAAAATGCACCTGACTGTTACATGCAACTTTAAAGATACCTGTTGCAATGCAAAAAATTAATATAATGAAACACTTTAGCGAATAAATTACCTGGTTCGACGGTAGCAGATCAATAAAATTTCTTAAATGCAGTAGTAAAACGTAACTCTCGTTTCCGTTTAAAGTAAACTACATTGAGTAACGGGTTTTAAATTTATAGTAGTAGGTAGTGTAAGTAAAATTAGACATTCAACAGAAATTTTAAAATGATACGAAATAAAAACCAAGAGAATTGTGAAATTGATATTAATTGTAGATAATATGAATAAATCCCTTTCAAATTTTAGTCCAGGCCACGGACTAAAAATTGCCAAGATAATTAGTTGCGAAAATCGATTTTTTTTTTATTGCAAAAATTATCGTTTCGTTCAAAACTCATTTAACGTTTATAACAAATAAAAACGAAACGCGCAGGTACCCGCTCGTACGCAGCAGCAGCAGCGTGCACCTCAATCAAACGCCAGTTCCCAGCAACAAAACCAGTCCCAGTCCCAGCAACAAGGCGCGGCGCAACAGCGGCCGTCGACGCTGTCGCTGGTGACGGCGACGGGGGCTCCGACGCGACCGAACGAGAAGGGCACGTGCCCGACGTGCCATCGCCAGTTCGGCCTGAAATCCTACGACCGGCACGTGGCTTTTTGCCGCGAAAGAGCCACCAGGCTGCCGGCCAGTCCGCAAACAAGCAACAACGTGGCCAAGGAGCGGCTGGATGCGCGCATGAAGTACAGGGCGCCGGGCTTGAAGAACCGAAAGCCCACCAACAGGGAAAAGTACTCGCCCGGAGCCAGTAAGGTTGTACAGTCGCCCCTCATGGCCAGGGCTAATTCGAAAGAGCAGGAGAAGCTGGCGGATAAGGGTCACGCAGCGAAAAGTGAGATTAATAGCCCGAAGCTGCCAACGTTGTAAGTACTTTTTTTGAGCGCTCACTGGCTTCATAGCGGACGTTTTGTTGAATACATTAAATGTAATTCCTTTATATCGCTCAGAGATTTCTCCATTAACTTTTCGTTCTCATTACTCTGAAGCCACTTGCGGATATCGATCATAAAAAATCTTGTAAATGAATCATCTGTTTCTTGAGTGCACATATCGAATTCAGATTGACTTTCCTTTAGAAATTCAATGACTTTTTTTTAATTGGTCAGAATTATTTTTCGACTTGAACAAATCGAATAGCCTGAAATGACGCAAAGACTTTAATGAAAAGAAACAAACATTAGTCACTTAACCCTTCTTCGACAATTAAAAACAAATTATCCTTTTACAGTTTTCTCAACGCTCCCTAAATAAACTCTTGAAACTCAAGACTCTCAAAAATAAACGGGCAACTCGCAAAGTCTTCTGAAAGCTCCTTAAGAAAATTTTGTCTCTCTCTCTCTCTCTCTCTTCCGAGAAAAGAAAAATATTGAGAAGGGCTTTGAAAACTGAAATTCAAAATATCGGGTTTTCTCCGGTCCGCGTTTAGAGCTTGCGGGTCGAACGATTCTAAAATGCACTTCGGCCTGAACTGGCTCGGTGCCAAATTCAACATTTTCTCGGAAGTCACGACGAGCCTCTTTCACTTTCTTTCGTTCTCTTTTCCTCCATCCGTTTGATGTAATTGATGAAACTCCGTGGAGAATAAGCCTCTGGCTCCTAAAGAAATTTATTGCAGTTTTTATTAGAGTAATAATAATTGATATCAACTTATTCTGATTATTCACTATTTTGACAATGTTTCTAGAGCTATATACCGTATAATTTAATTTCTTAAGAGTAACAAGCTTACTGTTGATAAGTTCTTGCCTTTTAAAATACATATTGTCTGTTTTTAGAAAACGACCAGGGCAAGTGAACAAAGATTCGCAATCTGGAAGCAACGTTCCGTTGAAATCCCGACCAATAGATCGCTCAAATAGGTAAGATTTAAAAAAATGAGAAAGCTTCTGTTTTATGCTTCTCTTTTCTCTTCAATCATTGAAGTATAAACCAGATGTGTACGTTACTAGTCCATCAGTACGTAGTTAGTGGTGCTCATCAGTTACTGAAATACTAATTGCGCAAGTGCTTTTCTAAAACTATTTTTGCCCTTTGCAATAACAGAGTAGGACGTTATATCAACTGAACTAAGCTTTCATTTTCTACAGTGAAATATTAATATTGACAAGACACCGTACGTCTTATGCATTAGTAGTTATTGCAATATTTTGCAAACCAATCCGTCTTTTCATTTTTATACATCTTTCATTTTCTAACTCGATTTATTAAATCATCTCATTCTAAAAGCTAATGATAAATATTGATATCTACCCAAAAACTAATACGAATCAATTTCGAATCACTTTATGTGCAAGAGTCATAAATAAATCTTATGTGTTCCGTCAGATTGCGAAAATAATTAGCCAAAATTAAAAAATTAATATTTATATGTATTTAAATAAAAATATGCAATCGCGGAAACGTATATTTAATTTATTACGATTAAAATTCATATCTGATTAAAATACAGACATATGTTTTCGTGAAAATCAAAATTCCTAACTAACAACTAATTTGCTATTCGAATTTTTTAATTAGTTATTAATTGATACTAAAACTGCTTTTAAAATGCATCTCCCAAACCTACCTTTTCCTTTTTAGATCTTCCGATCCCCAAGATTCTCTGAATACTTCCGATGTAAGGCAAATTTTCGCCTCCCGCCGCCTTATGTTATTCCCCGAAGTTCTTCCTTCAAAAAACAAAAAAGTGTTTCAGTCACCGACTTCTTCGCAAAAGTCATCCGCTCGAGTCATTTCCAATGCAGTACACAAGGAAATTATGGACTCACCGCTTGTCAGTCCAAAAAGCACAGATCGAAAAGTCAGAAAGAAACTTAAATTGAAGCAACCGCGCGAGCTTCCTAAGCAGAAACAAATTCACGAAGATGAAATAGAAATAAAGCAGGATCATGTGATTGTAGAAAAATTAGAATTACTGGAGGAGTCGCATGATTTCGTTACCTGGAAACAAATAAGAGAGAGTAATGTTTTGGAAAGTATCGAAAGGGAGGAGGAACCAGTGTTTTCCGACATTAATGGACTGTCTAGTTTGGAGGAAGAAAACTCTAACGACGATTATGACTTTAGTCGAAAGGCAAGTTCGCGTCGTTCGACGGCGAGAAAACCACTGACTGAAGCAAAGTTGAGCGCAAGAAAGGTCGAGAATGAAAGCACTGCACCTTGTCGGGGTCCGTCTCTGGATCAAACTTATCAGATTAGGTATCCAATAAAACTAGAGGATTTAGAACTGGATGACGATGATTCTACTGTCACACTGACAAACAAGGATAACAATATTGCTGCAAATTCCGATGACAACGACGACAGTCTGTCGGCAGACTCGAAAAAGACTTTTCGGAAAAGCGATCGTAAGCCTGACGGCGATGTAATTTTTATCGAGAGTTTGGATTTGTATGACGAAAAGGCTGATTCCTCAGAAAATAAAGAAACGGAGATTGTGGCATTAGAGGAGACAGAAATAAGTGAAAACTCGTTGGAATTGATGAAAAAGATGCAAGACAAGTCAATGACGCGGCCCCCACAGTGTCATAGTATGCCGACCATTGGGGATACAAAAGCAAAAGAGACTTCGATAGTGCAGAAAGCTGAAAAATTGGGGCTCGCGGAAAAAGAGGCGACAAGTAATGATATCTATTTTTTGAAAAGCAAAAATATTTCTCGAGCATTTCTTGATATAAATTTTAATGATTTTTAAAAGTCGAATTTAAGTCGAATTTATTGAACACGATTATTTTTTTTATATAATTAAATTAATTTTTTGAATGATTCCAATTCGTAAAAAACAGATCTATCCCCGATCAGTCCTGTACCGAAAAGCGGCAGGAAGTCAACGCCAAAAGGAGACCACTCCAGTCGTCGCTGCGCTACTTACGTAATCCATGACTCGACTCGCATCGAGTCGCCTCATCAATACCCGCAACACACTTACCCCGACGAAGAAGAGCGTTCAGAAGAGAAGCCCATTAAAAATCGTCAGGCCCAGCACACTCACGAGCCGAGCGTCGAACAGAACCCTCCGTCTAAAAATGAAAAGCGGCACGGCAGCAGTTTCGACGTGAAAAAAGAGCCGTCTACCGAAAATAAAGTCGAGGGGCGAGAGCAGAGCCTCGTCGTCGTCGATTATTACAGGAACGAGGCGGCCAACTTCAGCGAGGTCTCGAGCGCGCGCACCGACGACCAGATGATGATGATCGACCTGTACGACGATTTCGTCGACGAAAACGAGAGCAATGCGTCGGATTTGATTAAAGAGATCGACACGTCGATGATCAATCCGCCGAGCGATTCTTTCGTCGAGGACAGCGAAGATGCGCTGATGGACATGGCTAACAGGTTGAGAGGGGCAGATTTGATGAGAATTAAAAAGCCGAGGAACACGACGTCGCGCAGGAGAAACGTAAGGTGCTGATAAGGTGCAATGAGGATTTAATGTGTTATTTGCATTAACCTTTTTATATCTTTTTCAATTTTGAAGTTTCAAATTTAAAACATCAAATTAGAAATTAATTTAAAATTAATTTAAACATTCTTCATTAAACATGGATTTCGGAAATCGCTGCAAAATTTATTGCCAGGTTGACAAATCGGTGCTTGGGTCTGTAGAACGCAATGACTAATTTTAATCTTATATACCAACACTTCCGGTCTCAAAGTGGAGAAAGATGTTCTTGAGTTTTTCTAACGTTTTTAAGACTTTGATTCACCAGATGCGCTGCAGGATACAAAAATAGATAACGTCCTCTAAAAAAAAGTAATAGATCTTTTAAATTAGAATTTTACATTCACATTAAAGTAAGATGTTTTAAAATAAAAAAAAAAACAATGCAGTTTATCAGTGACGCTTTAAAAATAAGTTTTCATACAAACCTGCAAACCTCAATCCCTCTACAACAGATTCGATGGGAAGTACAGGACAAAAACCGAAGAAGTTTCGACCTCGACGATCGAGCTTGCTAACTTGTCGTCTATGTGCGGGGACGGAAGACCTTCCACGGCTCTTGAGAAAGAGATTTGCACAATCACGCGACTTGATCAGGAAGAGCCATTCTTGCCAAGTATCGGCAATTGGCGAAGTCGTTTCGAATACCATCGCGAAAAGCTGGTCAAAAAGAAGCGACACGATGGTCCTATTATTAAACTCGACACTCCTCGAGATCTTGATAGTGAAAGGGAGGAGAGAGACAGAATATCTGAGCAATATCCCCAACAACACAGATTGTATCCTCCGATGCGCAGATTATTACACCATAACAGACGAAGGTAGCGATAAACAGTGATTTTTTCGAGATTACTTTCTCAATAAAAAATTACTTGATCCATTTTTTTAGGATTGGAACTAATATAAACAAAATTTTTAGTATTTCGATAGAAATTCTTCCTATTAAAGTTAATTAGCGAATTCGAGCGAGAAAAATATCATAAAAAATCTTATACCCTTAATTAATTTTATTTACATTGACGTTAAGTTACTTTATAATAATAATAATAAATTTTTTAGCAATGACGCCTTCACAGTAAAACAGTAGTATATTAAGTAACCGTAGAAAACATATCTGTATTTGCTTTTCAAGCCTTCTACGTAGGAGTTTTGAGCGACTGCCGCGCTCTGACTGGAACAACTACATTCGCAGACATCCAGACTTTTCTATGATTCTTAGAGGCAGAATGTAAGTTTTCCACGAGCGGCCGTAGCAACTTTTATAACGAGTGCAAGTCTTCTTTGTAGATACGCCAAGTCGCAGATTTAGTCGCACTGTTTTCGCACAAATTAACCTTTCAGCGCACACACGAGGCCAAACGCCTTTTTCCTTTTGATTCTTGGAGGAAAAATAAGGTCGAGCTCATTGTACTTTCGCACTTGAGCAACTGGCTATTTTTGGTCCTTCGCTCACCGCACCGTTACTGTCTAGTCGTTTATTTTTTGCTGGATTGTTTATTTTGCAGGTGTATTTTAGAGCAGCGTCTCTGTTTCTAGATTAAGTTGCGATTCCAAATTATTTGAATGCACTAAACACAGTATTATTTAAAGTATAGAATCATTAACATGAAAACGTTAATAATGAAGAGTACAGAAAAGAAAACAAGATCATAAATTAAAATGTATTTCATTCATTCATTTATAAGAACAGATTAATATTTCTGCTTTTTGGAATCAATAACTTGAATTATTTTAATATAAAGAATAATTATTTTGATCTATTAAATTCTGATAATTTACAATTTCATATATTTAAATTTAAAAAGCTAGATTAAGTCTCATACCAATAATATATATAATTGAAACATTTCTTTCAGTGGCGTGGGCAAAGATTACAATCCGTTCCTACTAGCAGAACAGCAGCTGAACGACCTCTTCTCAGACACAAGCGATCAGTCGTCGATTGATGGCTCTGCCACTTCTCTCCCACAAAAGCCGAATTCTAGCCCGAATTTCCCTCTTTCACACTCATCAGCCTTCGCCAAATACCCTGCTAATAATTCCCAACAACCCGATTCTCAACCTCAGTCCCAATCTCAGCAGCAATCTAGCAATTCGGATAAACAGCCGCCACAACCGCCGGTTTCTCTGATAGCGCCTCCCACAGGTTTCGACGACTTGACTTCCTCGGACTTGTCGAGCGACTGCACCGAAACCAATTCAGTGTCGCGAGAACTGCTGACTTCTTCTTCGAATTCGAACTCAGTAGCAGATTCGCGGCTTCACATTATCGAGCGAGAACGCGAACACGTTCTGGGTCGACGCGTAATCATTAACCAAAATCAGGCTCTCGGCGGCGGTGAATTCGCACCACCTAACGACAATGGCCAATCGAAACTATCCAACAGCTCTTCGAGATTAGCGAGACCGGTCCCGACAGCAGTCAACGGCAACGGCTGCAATCGTTCGAGCTCGATGCGCTCAAGCTCGGCACCAAAGCCCCCGGAAAGAAAAATCTCGAGCTCCTCGTCCTCGGGAAGCTCAGATTTTCCTCGCAACAAAGCCAGCCCGATGAAAGCTGGCCGGCAAACTTCGATCTCGAACGATCAGCTGCGCGGCAATAATAACTATAAGAGTCTGAACGGTAGCAACTTAAGTCTAAGCTCGATGATTTCGTCGACGGATTTGGAAATGAAACGCTCGAACTCGCTGTTCGACGAGCTGCTCAGCTCGTTCGAGGACGACGCGAACTCATCCTCGACCCTACCTTCCTTGATTTCCCTCATGAGAAACGATCATTCCGCATCTCTCTTATCCAGCACACCTCAGCATAACGGAGTTAACGGACACCATCACCATCACAGTCAGAGGGGAGGTGGGAACGGTAGGATCAATTGCAGCGATGAGGATGCCGAACGCTCGTCACCGGAAAGTGTCAAAAGGCAAGAGTGCGGAAAGCTCAGCGCTGATTCGGCTTACAGCAGGTAAATTCTGATTTTTATTTAAATTTTCGCTTGAAAGTTAAAAAGAAATACGTTATAATGATAACAAATAAAAAAAATAGAAAAAAATAAATTATAATATATTTCTTTATTAACTATGGAAAATTTTGTGTTGGAAAATTGCATCACCTTATAAAATTAACGTGTTAAAAACAATAACTGACTTTATTTTTAAGAATTCTTCAATAAAATGTTTTTATATGAGTGCTACCTATAACACAAGATTAACTTAAAGCGACTGATCGAAAAGTACTAAGAGAAACCCATTTGATTTTTGCGCAATTTTCTAACCAAAATTGACCAACAAAAGCAGCAGAGCCCAAGACGAACCGCTCTGTATACGTGTCGTGACTCCGTATTGTCTTGCTCTCCGCCACAGTCTAAATCGCAAATATTCAAACCACGGGCGCAGCACAAACGAGATCAGCAATAAGTACAAATTGTCCAAGTTCTGCTACGAGTGCGGCTTCAAATTCCCGGACTTGGCCAAGTTCTGCTGCGAATGTGGCGTTAAAAGGCTCACCCTCTGATACTGCGGCAGCCGGAGCTTTTTGCCGGCAATCGCGGGAACCGTTAGAGGGAAACAGCGACGCTACGACGAAGACGATGAGGAAGCTCGACGTTTTCTCTAGTTGTATTCTCAATGATGTGCAAAAGTGTGTTTGAGTCTTGGGAGAATGGAGGAGTAGAAAAGTTTTTAGTGATTTAGTGGATAATGAAAATTGATGATTCGGACGACACTGAATTCAAATGTTTGTTCGAATAATCAAGGACTAATGATTTGTCAAAACTAAAATTGTGCTCGTAAAATAAATCCGTCAATTCTTGAAGAAATTTAATTGAAAATTCGCATCGAAACTCTACACTGTATGATTTAAGTTAAGGATCGTAATTTTTATCTTACTTTCTCATTTTATATTAAGCAAATATTTTAATTCAGTGTCTTCCAAAAAAGCAATGAATGAAATCAGTGCATTTAAGACGTACATTTTTATACTTATTATAAAATATGCTCTGAACAATGATTTTTTATATCAGAACATCTGTGACTTTTTGTCAATCGTGTGTTCTCGTCGATAACTTAAACCGTGCCTGAAACTATACAACTCATTGTATACCTTACTATGTATACCTTACTTATTTTTAAGCTATACGAAGAATGTAATCGGACAGATAAATTTGAAAATTTTTAAGCTTATTTTGTTGCTTGTAATAGTCAATTATTGATGTATCAGATTGTGTTTTCAAAAAGTGCTGGTATTTCAAACAATGTGTTCACGAACGCGCACATGCAGTGGATTCATTTACTATCTGACGTTAATTTTTTTTATAGCATTTATAACTTTCTTAAACTGCGTGCCTTTAATTGTGGCCTTGTATCTCTTACCAATAATAAGTATATATTATTCTTTTCAGTTGCTTTATTAAAAAATTTGATACTAGATTTAATTCTGTCAGCGCTTATTATTTTTTGCATTTTCTTTCAAAGAAGCCATATAATATTAAAAAAAATACTATTAAAACATGGTGTTTCTTTGTATTTTTCTGCGGAGATGATATACCAAGCCTGATTCCTTGATTTATTGGACGTTAACAAGACTGACTTTGCGATTTATTAAACAAGCACGAAATTTGTCGATTCACGCATGGATCATGTTCTCAATACGTTTACAGCGGCATGTATTATTTAATAAAATCTCGCCCCCATAGACTTTTGTTATATTAATTGAATTAATTTAAATAAACATGCTTAAATCAAACGCCCGAATTGCAGGGTCTAGATTATAGAACAAATGTAGCAACTAAAGCACCTATGAATATTATAGTCTACGTTGTAAACGCACCGAAAATCAGATGTTTGTTATTTTGTTCTTGTCGAAGTCATTAAATTATGTTGTTGAGAATATACCTTATTTATTGATGTTTCATCTTTTAACATTTTTTTGCGTTCTTAATGTGTATTAATTATTTCTTATTATAATGAACGAACTTGGTTGTCGTGAAAAACTTTTGTATGTTTATGCGTTTGAATCATGATTTAGTATTTACTGAATGTAGGATATGCATTTTACGCGATTTTAGAGTATTTTCTAGTCTTTTTATGAAATCTTTTTAAACTGAAACGTGCAAAACAAAAATATTAAAAAAAAAAAAATATGTTTGAACGTACAGTAAGGCAAAACGTAGATTTTACAATTTTCAATGCCTCTTAAAAGTACATAAAGTTTATCCCGACAATCTGAAATGATATTCTTCATTGTCAAAAGAATATGTTTAACAATTATTTATAAACTTTTATAAAAAAAAAATCAAAAGCTCAATAAAAATATCCTTTGCTTAAGAGCAAAGAAAATTTAATAAAAATAACCAATGTAAAGTTATGTTTTTTATTACATAAAAATGTAAAGTTTTAAGGGCTCCGCGCGGAAAAAGAAATAGAGCTTAGGTGCAAGAAACAACTGTTCCCCGTGCTGCGTTGTTGTGTATGCGATCAGTAGTGCATTTATTTACACATGCTCCAAATCAATTATATTTATGTATAATTATAATTATAGTTTTGCATTATGAAAATTTTGAATAGTGTTATTCTAACAATAACGATTTGTTTCTCGATGTTCCTTGTATTTGTGCTCTGTTTCTTCTTTTGCATGAAACCATTATATTACGTAACGCTGTCCCTCGCTGTTATATAAATATATTAATTTAAAAAAAAGAATAGCGACACAGCGAGTCTATTTCTGTATTCGTGCAAGAGCCTTAAAATTAGAGTTACGATAAAACACTAACATTCTCTCAACGGAGTCATTGATTATACAATCGTAAATAGTAATTATATAGGTAATGTACTTGTCTAATTTAGATGAGATGTATTTTTGCAAGTGCAATAAAACCCTGCTTGTATTTATATACGAAAAATGGTGTCTTACTTCAATTGTTCCTATCAGCAAAACTACGTTTAAACAAACATCTTGACTACAACCGAACCTAAGTTTCCAACCTCTTGTTTGAATAGCATCAGTTTTAAGAAGTAACAGTTAAAATAGTTATTAGTGTTAATATATTTTATTAGAGTGACAAATGTTTAGATTGCAGAAGATTTCAAATTTCCTTCACGTAAGAATCATTAACCTTTAATCCAAATAGTTTAAATTTCAAAAACATCTACATGAGACTTTCTTTATAGCAGAAGATCTCAAAAAATGGATTTAACAAAGTAAAAACACGTCGTAATGTCCACGTGAATGTCAGTGATACGGAGAAAGCAAGCTGTAAAACTGTTGACGGAGTGAGCATTTCTTTTATTTTTATAATACGAAAACGATAAAAACAAAAAAACAATTAAGACTAATTCTCATGAAAATATTTTGAAAATCAATGCTTAAAGTATATGCAACGAAGCAGAAAATATTGCCTCCAGTTGTAAAAAATTAATTTCACTCCATTGAATTATTTCTTCAGTCGTATCCGGTAGTAGATCATTGCTATGACGTGGTAATCGTCGGCGCAGGCGGCGCAGGTCTACGAGCAGCGTTCGGTCTGGGCGCAAAAGGTTTTCGAGTAGCAGTGGTAACAAAGTTGTTCCCGGTGCGCTCGCACACAGTGGCCGCCCAAGGTGGCATAAACGCTGCTATAGGCGTCGCTGACACCGATGATCACTGGCTCTTTCACATGTACGACACCGTCAAAGGTTCCGATTGGCTCGGCGACCAAGACGCGATTCACTTCCTTACTCGTGAGGCGCCCGGAGCCGTTTATGAGCTTGAGAATTACGGTGAGTTGCAGGAAATGCAGCTTTGCAGGAATCGCTTTAATTCGTTTCTTTCAACTGATGAAAAGCCGATTTGTAATTTTTAGTTAAATATTACAGTAACGTAAATGTAAAATCTTATTTATAAAATTTTCTATCAGGCTCAAAGTTAAATGGACTTTGTAAAGTACATTCGTAAAATCCCTATCCTTATCCTGCTTCAGGCTGCCCCTTCAGTCGAACGAGCGAAGGTCAAATCTATCAGCGTGCGTTTGGCGGACAGTCGTTACGATTCGGCCGTGGCGGTCAAGCCCACCGGACTTGCGCCGTTGCCGACCGCACAGGTCACGCGATCCTACACACTTTGTACGGAAGATCGCTCAAGTACGACGTGCACTACTTCATCGAGTACTTTGTCCTCGATTTACTTCTCGCCGGACGATGCTGCAAGGGTGTTCTAGCGTGGGAACTCGAGACTGGGCAGCTGCATCGGTTTCGCGCTCAGCACACGGTACATTTTTCTTTGGCTCCGTTTCGTCAAATTATTCCTTCGTTCAATTTTTAAGCGTTAGTCACTGAATTCGCGATCGTAGGTACTGACAACCGGCGGTGCAGGTCGCTGTTATCAATCAACCACGGCAGCTCATGCGTGCACTGGCGACGGAATGGCAATGATTAGCAGAGCAGGCCTTCCTCTCCAAGACATGGAGTTTATTCAGTTTCATCCCACTGGTAAGTGCGCATGCAGAAATCTGCTTTTTTCTTTCCCAGAAGAAGAGTTCGTTGCGCTTTTCTCACGGCGAACCCTTCGTGCAATTTCCTCTCGTAACAACCTGCGCCTAAGAAAAAATTCTAAGAGCTGCAAAGTAATTTATGGGTGCGCGCAGTACTCAGTAAGTCCTTCTTCCGCGTAGGGATCTACGGAAGCGGCGTGCTTGTGACAGAGGGAAGTCGCGGCGAGGGCGGCAAACTCATCAATTCCCAAGGCGAGTTTTTCATGGAAAAGTACGCGCCCAACGCTAAGGATCTCGCTTCTCGCGACGTCGTCTCCCGCTCCATAACTATCGAGATCTTCGAGGGCAGGTATAAATTTTGAAGAGTATATCAAGTTTTATTTAAAAAGATTCTTTGAATTTTTGAAAATTTTTCCGAAAAGATGGAGCGTTGATTTCGTTGACTTTGACCTTGCAGAGGCGTTGGCGAAAAGAAGGATCACATGCATCTGCAATTAAGTCACTTGCCAATTGAAACACTCCGTACCAAGCTGCCGGCCATTGCTCATCTCGCCTGGGTGTTTGCTAATGTTAATGTTGAAAAAGATCCGATTCCTATTATACCTACAGTACATTATACGATGGGCGGCGTTCCTACAAATTACAAGGCCCAAGTATTATGCAATGCCTCTGTTTTAAGGCTTAGAGTAATACATTTTTTTTTCTAAAATCACAATTACTACCGACCAACATTCAGGTAATAACAAGAGAGAACGAAAATGACGTGATGGTGGAGCGTTTATGGGCAGCTGGCGAAACGGCCTGCGCCTCGGTTCACGGGGCCAATCGCCTTGGAGCCAATAGCCTCCTGGAGATCGTCGTCTTTGGCAAGGCTATCGCAGATAACATCGAGTGTCTATCTCGGCCCGGGGAAAAACACGAAGATATTCCTGATGTGAAAAGTCCTTTGCAATAGAATTTCCGGCACTTTGCCACTTCAATGTTACACAATCTAAATTACGTAAGCAGGACCTCGGGCAGGATTCCATTGGCCGCTTCGACGCGACGCGGTATGCCAGGGGCGCCACTCCCGTTCACGAACTGAGGGATAAAATGCAACGGACCATGCAGATGTACTGCTCGGTCTTCCGAACCTGTGATATTCTGCAGCGCGGTTGTCGGGAGATGAGCAAAATTTACACGTGCGAACTTCCTGATATGTGCGTAAGTTACGTTTCATTAATACTACCTTTTACTTGCCTTCGCAATTTCATGAGCGTGTGGTGAAAGAGAATTTTTATGGGAAACTGAATAAGAGAGTATTGCATTAGAGATAAAGCAATTTTAATTTAGCAGTAGAATTTTTTAAAATCTACTTGCAAATTCATTTGAACTAGCGAAAAATTAATTGGCGATAATTAGGTTCAAGATCAATCGTTAATTTGGAATACAGAATTGGCCGAGGCATTGGAATTACAAAATATGATGTTGGTCGCTATGAACATAGTTTTCGCTGCGGAGAATCGCAAAGAATCGAGAGGTGCTCATGCCAGAGATGATTTCAAGGTTAGCTTTAAAATAACTTTTTATCTTAACTTTTCTTCTTCATAAAAGTCTAAATGACTTCTTCATAAACAGGTAAGAATAGACGAGTATGATTATTCAAAACCAATCGACGGTCAAAAGAAAAAACCAATGAACGAACATTGGCGCAAGCACACACTCACCTGGGCTCGACCAGACGGCTCGGTAAATATTAAATTTTATAGTTTTATTTAGATTGATTATTTACTTGCAATAAAATTTCAACTGAGAAAATGTTTCTTTGCTGAATAATTGCTGAAATAATAACATTAAAGCCCCAAATTCTAATAAGATTTTAATCGAAAGCCCTTTTTTCAACTAAAATAGATTAGCATTTCTTATCGGCCGGTAATCGACACCACTCTCGACGAAAAAGAAGCCCAGCATGTTCCTCCAGCAGTAAGAAGCTACTGACAATACTCAAAAAAGAGCTGTCTAATTAGTACATCAATTGAATCAGCGCAAACTCGATTGAACTTAAGAATGCAAGATTTGTTTTCTTTTTTGAATGTGTACGTAGCATTTTATTTTAAGACTTTATATTTTTTACGTTAAAAGTAATTAAAGACTATTTTTTAAGATTTTCTTTAAAATAAATCTTAAAATTTCCATAACTCGATTTTCCAGAACCTCTATGATTTTGTGTTCTTTTATATTTTGGTATATGTAAAAACATTCTAATGTTTGAAGCATGTCGCGGAGAGGACATACTCTCCTAATAAGTTAAAAGTTTAAACAATTATCTTTTTATGCATTGAAAACGCTATAAATATGCTGTATTCTTTAATTGCTGTTTACGTTTTATGTATACGACCTACTAACGATTGCAGTAAAAACAAAGCCGACAAACGCAACTATTTAGTTCTGAGTTCTTTACAGCTACAAATAGAAAAAAAAATACATATTCTTTGTAGGTTACAATAACAATTACTCATTGTTGTTATATGCGCTGTAAACAGTCACATGAAAATTTGTTTAAAATTAAGCGAATAGTTAGCTGTTAGGTTACGAAATATATATTATAAAATGATTTAATAAAATAAATTGCTTTTATTAAAATTCCTCTCCTGAGTAACAATGTTATAATCAAACGAGTTTGATTATATTTTTTAATTCAGTAACAAACTGCATTTAAAAATATTTAATCGCTTCACCAAGTTTTATCCATCTTTTGCTCGTAGTACAAAGTACAAGTTTTTTATTTGATACAAAATGTTAGTGATACGTTTTTCAATCATTCAGTCACGATAACGTCTATTACATTTTTTAAATTTATTTATTTATTTTTATTTTATTTATTTTTATTTTTATTTATTTTTATATTTATTATTTTTTTTTTATTTTTTTTTTTTTAATATTATTGTTTATTTTTATCAATTATTAGTTACCGCACTCGGAACAAAAATAAAACTAATATTAGGAAATCTTTTAGATGTAATTTTCAATATTCCTCTACGTGATCGTTGCGTAAAAAGTATGCCAAGAAGGCGCGAGAAGACAGTCTAAAAAAAACGAAAAGATAAGAATCAAGCAAAGAAGAGAAACGGAGCCACACCTTTTTAATATTATTGAATTTCACATTATACTCAGCAACAAATTTTAATAAATAAGCTGCTGGTTATCAAAGATGCTTATCGAGTTCATACTCCTAATAATAGATATCGTTATCATTCGTTTGATGAAATTATTTATATTTGTTTTGACATTTCGCTGAATAACTGTTTTTGACAGGTGGCGAATTTAATCAAAATCAACGAACTTTTAAATAAAACTATTGCTTCGTTGTTTTTACATAATAAAAGTAAGCCCAATTAAAAAATATTTAAATTTTGCGCCAAAGACGTCAGTGCTCTCATCTCAAACGGTCATCCGAAAATTCAACACATACAAGCATAACAATATAAATATTCAATACGTATTATCTAAGCAGTGAATATTTGTTTACCATTTCCCTAGCGCTGCTATTCCTATCCTTCTGAAATGAAAACCGCTAAAAGCAATAGTCAGAAAATCTAAAAAAAATACTCGTATAAAAATACCTCGCGCACGCGGATTTTCACTGATTGTTGGTAGCCCTGCTCGCCGCTGTTACAACGTTCTTCCTCTCGCTCTATCGCGCACAGCTTTTAGCACACATGCGCAACCGCGTAAAATTGTATATGAACAGCCATCGCCTCAGTTGCTTTAGCGAAAAAGATTGCGGCGCGGTCGTCGTCGTGTGCGCCTCCCTCGCTAATTCACGTACGGACACCCACACTCGTCCAAGTCAGCGGCAAGAGAGACCAGCCTGCAACTAACTCACGTCACGTTGCCGTACGAGAAGTGCGCGAGGTGAAGTGTGTTGGGGTCGCGTGTGCTACAGCTTTTTACCCGGGGTTAACGTGAACGCCGTCGCCTAAATTTTTTATTAACCCCGCGGAAGTAAAGTGTTACCGAGAAAATTCCTTAACGAAGGTGGTGCGCTGTAGAGGAGCAAAACTGTCAGGATGAGCGGAATGCTGAAGCTCTCGAGCTTCCTGGCCAAGGGTCTGCCAACGACCACGCTTGTAAGGGCTTTTCTTTTCCTCGTACCGCTCCTCACCTCTCGAGAAACTACTGCTTACGTAATGGACGCCCCCGCGCGCGCACTACCGTTACCGCCGATTGTTTCCCAATTGCAGTTTTGTTGTCTCCCCCCGTAATGAAAAACGTAGCTCAATAAAGTGCCGGTTACGTAAGGTTTTTTGCTCGTATCTTTTACTTTCGAGCACACCGTCAGGTATATATATATTCTCCCGCAAATTATGCACAAGTTGCACTTTGATGTTGAGACATTGCCGCGCAAAGGATTTTCACAGACGCTTAGCAGACGACTTGTCTTTCCATATGCGGGGGTGGCGGCTTTTTCTCTGAAGTTTCATCGGAACTGGATCGGCTAGTTTGTTATGCTGCCTCGATAGACTCACGAGTGAGGCTCGTTTTGTTAGGACAAGGAAAGCACATATGCCTACAGAATTCTCTTTATATTTAGCTGTTTATATAACATTATATTTTGTGTACAAAGTTGCACAATGAGAGTTGGAAGCTTGAGCTTTGTAAACTGAGTAGATATGGGGTGTAAACAGATTATCATTTTTGAGCATTCAATTAAGAATAACTACTGTATTTTTACTTCAGATTCTCAAGTTAGGAAAATTTGAAAACAAGTCATGTGCTTTTATCTTGTGCAATAATGTGAAAACTCATGCAATTTGGTAGTATTTCAATTTCACTTATTTACATTCTGTAGGATTAAATTATATAATGTATTATGTATTTACATCATTTTTATGCATTATGCAAAAAAAAAGATGTAAATATTTCCACTTAGAAGAAAAAACTGATTTGCAGATAATATTTAATGAGTCATGAAAGATTCAATTGCTGAGAAATTATATTTTTATATAAGATGTTGATGCAGTGTGTCAATTCATCTATATCAGTAATAACTGATGCACACACATATACTTAGTACAGCTTTCTGGAACTCTACACACAGACTTGGGCTTTGATAAGCATTAATCATCATCGAATGCTCAATTAACTTTTCCTCATACAGAGTTGATTTGTTAAATTCCTCTATAGATTAAAATAGATGATAAGATTCAATTCATGCCTTATTAAAAATCTAATATTCTGATTGAAATTTAATTTTAAAAGATAATTATCTTATATTTGATAAAATTTTTGACCCTTTGTAATCACTATCAAGGTTTTCAAATTGAAAATTAGATATTTAATTCTTGAAATAAAATGTAAGAGTTCAAAACAAAAATATTTGATTTATTAATCATATCTTTTTTACTAATAAGGCAGCATTAGTAAATTTTTTTTCTGTTGAAAAATGAAAAGTTTAATTCTACAAAGGATAATAAATTGTTCATTTTTTATTGGAATGCAAATAAAACTTGTTGAGATTATATCTGAAAGAATAATAAAATATTTAAAATATTGAAATTAATTATTGAAATAAGAATTGTACAAAAAAAGTTGATGACTTTTTAATGTTGATTTTTCTTAATTATGCTTTTAGAATAAGCTAGGTCTACCTATAATTGCTCAACGTTCTCTACATTATACACCAGATGGTAAAGCTGCTAAAGTTTCTGATGGAGTTTCCAAAAATTATCCTTTAGTCGATCACACCTACGATGCTGTAGTAGTTGGTGCTGGTGGTGCTGGTCTTAGGGCAGCTTATGGTCTTGTAGCTGAAGGTTTCAAAACAGCAGTTATCACTAAATTATTTCCAACGAGGTCACACACTGTTGCTGCTCAAGGAGGTATTAATGCAGCACTTGGAAATATGGAAGAAGATAATTGGCAATGGCACATGTATGACACTGTCAAGGGATCAGATTGGTTGGGAGATCAAGATGCTATTCACTACATGACCAGGGAGGCTCCAAAAGCTGTCATTGAGTTAGAAAATTGTGGCATGCCTTTCAGTAGAACATCAGATGGTAAGTTGATTAAGAAATTTATGAAGTGCTGTCATCGAATACAAATCTGATTGAATTACAATTGAGCAGAACGACAAATGTATTAAGAGGAGGTATAAATGAAAATTAGAAGTATTTCATTGGCTCTTTGAATTCATTTTGTATATTTCCAAA
This sequence comes from Ormyrus pomaceus, assembly GCA_900474385.1. Classification (NCBI taxonomy): domain Eukaryota; kingdom Metazoa; phylum Arthropoda; class Insecta; order Hymenoptera; family Ormyridae; genus Ormyrus; species Ormyrus pomaceus. Next base: position 40,656 of record UCOM01000424.1, read on the forward strand.
GAGAACTTTAATGAATTTTAAAGTAAATAATTTTAAAGTAACATTATATTTACAAAAATATCAGGTGTTTAAGAAGTACTTATTTAAAGTTTTATCTTTAAAAAACAAACTGTTTCTACATAAAAAGCAAACAAATGTTTCAAATCTACCTTCTCAATGAACGTGACCATTAAAAAATAAATCTTTTCAATTAAGAAATGTTTAACACAGAACTTTGACAAAGTATATTTATTAAAAACTGTCAGCATCGCTCATCGATGAGTGTACTGTAGTGGTTGCAGTATCTGTGTCCGAATTGCTCATTGCATCTCGTATATTTGCCTTACATAAAAAAACGAAAAATGATCAAAACATTTACCTGATAAAACGTTACTTTATAAATTTTTTAAACAATATAAAAGCAAGGAATAGTAGTGTAAGAACAACCTTAGACCTCTTCTTGCTTGATTCTTTTCTTTTGGTTTCAGCTTTTCGCTTAGAAACACGTGTAAAAGACTTCTTCATTTGTTGTTCAACTTCACCAATTTTACGTTGCTTTAATCTCTTGACAGTATTAGCAGCAGAAATATATGGTTGCTTCTGATCATCTGTCATGGTTTTCCATCTTTCTCCACACATTTGAAAAAGGTTACGACCCAATACGTTATCAGGATAATCCTAAAATTGCCAGTTATTTAATTTTTCTAGAATAAATCAGTTTATTTCTACAATTATCAACTACCTTTTTAAAATCTTGAACAAAATTTATAAACGCATTTGCACTTTTCCAACAGCGCTTTGATTGATGATTTAGTGTAGGAGAATCTTTTTGTGGAGTTTTTGATCTCGATTTTCTAAAAGTATGATAAACCTTGTACTTCTTAAAACTCTCATGTTCCTAACTTGTAGTAAAATGCAGTTAAAATTTCAATAAATTATTTAACTAAAATTTTATTTTAAAAAAATAGTCTACTACAGTAGATTTTTAATTTACAATTTTAGAACATTATTTAAAACGTACTTTCAAAATAAACATAACAAGATATTCATAATTTTTCTTCTGCTGCATAAAATATGATAATTACTATTCTAATTTATATTACCTGCTTTGTTTTCGAGGCTTGCGATTTGCATTTGCAACGGTGCGACTTTCTTGACGAGCTTCAGATCTGATAGGTTCGGTTTCGTTTCTAGTTTTTTCTTGATTTTCTATTTCGTCCTCCTGATCTTCTTGATCGTCCTGATCATCTTGCTCGTCTTGCTCGTCTTGTTCGTCGCCACTTTCCCTCAAATTATCCGTGTCCATGATAGCTTTTCGTTCTGGAAGAGGACCAAAACCAAACCTTTAATAATTTAAGTGACGTGCTACATTCAGATGATCGGCATTGCTCTTTTTGATGATTCTTGTAAAAAAATTTTCTCGAGTTGCGAAATTTTCGGATACGGAATTTAGAAAGAGACCTTTGAAGATATAACCGATCCTTACTCAGTTGTCAAATATCGATCCTGTTTTCTTTTTTTTTAAGGGCTGAAGTTGGTTCAATTATTTACTACAAGTAGATTTGCCTGTACTTAATTATCTTTTGAGAATCTAACGTTTTCATTGACAGCATGAAATTTTATCGAAACTTACGACTTCACGTAATTATGTTTCCAGAAAGCAAACAGAATGAATAAAACATGATACTGACAATTAAATGTTTAATTCTTTCTCAACGATTGACAATGCTTTGACCTATTCTTAAATCACGTGTATAATTCAGTTAAATTTCTTTGTATATATACACAAAAAAATCTTAAGTTTTTTAATATTTAAATAATAATCTTAAATATTATTACAATTAAAGTAAAAATATAAAATTTAATATAAATTATGAAATTCCTTAGGCAAAATTTACCAGAGAGCTTTCGGTGGTCAGTCGCTCAAATTCGGCAAAGGCGGACAGGCCCATCGTTGCTGCTGCGTAGCCGATCGTACTGGTCACTCACTCTTGCACACATTGTACGGTACATCGCTGAGCTATGATTGCAATTATTTCGTCGAGTACTTTGCGCTCGATCTTTTGATGGAGGACGGCGAGTGTCGAGGTGTGATTGCTCTGTGCCTCGAGGACGGTTCCCTTCATCGATTCCATGCCAAGAACACCGTGCTGGCCACCGGTGGATACGGCCGAGCCTATTTCTCCTGCACCTCTGCTCACACGTGTACCGGCGATGGTACCGCTATGGTGTCCAGAGCGAATCTACCCAACCAAGATCTTGAATTTGTGCAGTTCCATCCAACAGGTAATATTTTTTGCCTAAAAGATGCGAGAAATCAAAATCGGTATTAAACCTAGAAATAAAATTTTATTGATACGAAACAATTTTATTAGGTATTTACGGTGCTGGTTGCCTGATTACCGAGGGCAGCAGAGGCGAAGGAGGTTATTTAGTCAACAGCGAAGGCGAAAGGTTTATGGAACGTTATGCACCGGTAGCTAAAGATCTTGCGTCTCGAGATGTAGTCTCAAGGTCCATGACTATTGAAATCCGCGAAGGAAGGTAAAAAATTATTGCTTTTTTGCAGCTTCATAAAATTAAGTTTACATTGTTGAGCATTGTAAAAATAATAATTCATGTTGTAGAGGTGTCGGTCCTGAGAAAGATCACATATTTTTGCAACTTCATCACTTACCGCCTGAGCAGCTTGCCGCCAGGCTTCCAGGAATTTCAGAAACTGCAATGATTTTCGCTGGAGTAGACGTGACACGTGAACCCATTCCTGTAATTCCCACTGTACATTATAATATGGGTAAGAATAGTTTCTTGTTTTATTAAAAGTTTCATAAATAGGAATATATTTTTCGAAATTGCGATTTTTAAATGAAATTTTACTTCGCTGATTGATTTGCCATTTTAACCTTATAATATAAATCTTTCAGAAAAAAAAACTGGTGTCACGATAAATTATTGCGATGCTAACGATTTTTTTTAAACTTCAATTCTTCAAAATTTTAAATGTGGAAGAATTGACAAACGCTCAAAAATTTTGTAGGATTGAAAATTTTTCAAAAACAATAAAATCTGATTTTTATAAAAGCTAAGCTCCCGAATAAGCATTCATTTTAAGCTGTAAAGTATTAATTTCTATATCTAAGCACAAATTTAGAAAATGGAAAATTTAATTTTCAGGTGGTGTTCCTACAAATTACAAAGGACAGGTATTGACAAGGAAAGGCGATCAGGATACAGTTGTTCGGGGATTATATGCCTGCGGAGAAGCAGCGTGTGCTTCAGTTCATGGTGCAAATCGTCTTGGTGCTAACTCTTTGCTGGATTTGGTAGTTTTCGGCAGAGCATGTGCGAAAACGATCGGCCAAGAGAACAAACCTGGCGAAACCATTGGAAGTCTCCGACCTGTAAATTTTCAAATTAATAAAAGTTTACTTCTGCATGTGTTATATACAGGTTAATCATTTATTTTCCTTACAGAATGCTGGTGAAGAATCTGTGGCAAATCTTGATCGTATAAGGAATGCTAATGGAAATATTTCGACTGCTGAATTAAGACTGAACATGCAGAAAACTATGCAGACTCACGCTGCAGTCTTCAGAGAAGCAGGAACTTTACAAGAAGGTAACGCTTTCTCCGATAAATTTTTTAACAATAGATATTTTTAAACTTGTTAGTTATTATTTAATGACTTCGTGGGATTTGATAGGTTGCAAGAAGATGTCGGCACTGTACAAAAAATTGGATGACTTAAAAGTTACCGACAGATCAATGATCTGGAATTCCGACTTAATCGAAACCCTTGAATTACAAAATTTGATGATCAACGCTATGCAAACAATCTTTGCAGCTGAAAATCGCAAAGAAAGTCGTGGTGCTCACGCGCGGGAGGATTTCAAAGATCGAATTGATGAATACGATTATAGCAAACCAATCGCAGGCCAACAACCAAAGCCTGCTGATCAACATTGGAGAAAACACACCCTGACGCACGTTAATCCTGCAAGTGGAGAGGTAAATTTAACAAACTGTATAAAATAGACGTATCAAATATATATGCTTTATTTAGTTTGCATTTTTATTTTATTAAAAATAATTGAAATGTATTTTTATTTAAAGGTCCAAATCACCTACAGGCCTGTAATCGACAAAACACTCAATGAAAAGGAATGTTCTACTGTACCACCTGCAATTCGTTCCTATTAGAATAATTATTCAGAGAATCTCTTGTAGTCTTTAATCTGATAATTTGATTAGACAGTTTTAAAAATTTGTACGAACGGGTCTCGAAAAAAATGCACGGACACTCACAAACAATGATTAATATACCGAAGAACGACGACAAAGAACTAAAAGAAATCGAACGAACCAAATCGTTGATTAATTCATTTACATATATTATGAGAATGTACAACAATCCTATTTATTTTTCTGCAAGTACCAAAGTTGAGTTTAAATCTTCTTTCCCCGGTGCTGAAGTAGAATTACTCATTTACAAAAATAAAAAAAATTTTTTCAACGATGAACCTAAGCGATGCTTTTAACATAAAGGAAAGCAATTACTTAAAAATAACTGAAAAACAGCCTTAACGAAGATAATAATAGCTATCAGTAAAGCTAATATGCAAATCTTTTAAGGAGATTTATAAAAAATTTGTTTTAAATTGTTTATTCAAAAATTTACCTCTTTAACATTAGTTATAGACACTTCTGAAAAGTGCAATTTATTTTTTTATATTAAATTTTTATTTTGAAACTTTGATTGTATAAAGCAGATGTTTTATAATTTCTTCTTACAGAGTTGCGCAGAGTAAAGATAGGCCACTTGTAATGCGGCTTTATACTTAAATATAATTATAAAAATAAAAAATTGCAAAGGGAGTCAATGAAAACGCCGATAATTATTAATAGGATGTCTTCGTTGAAAATTTTTTGTAGCTTTGTCGCATCTCTATTGTGACTATTGTAAATAAAATGATTATCTTATTAAAGCGAAGATTTTTCTTTCGCGTGTAAAAGTAGATGTGAGAGTTGTAAAAAAGAGTGTCTGCGGTGCACGATTGTCCATCATTGTTATCGAAGCTGACTTTTGTAGCGCTTTCTCAATACTGATTGAATCATGTAATAATCATCGTTATATAAAATCGAATACGATAAAGAGTATTAAAGTGGAAAAGCAATTTAACGAACGTTTATCAGTATTTCGATGGGTTTTCCTTTTCCATTCATACTCTAAGGTTTCCATCAGTAACGTGGAAAAAGAAAGTCCATCGTTGTAAATTCTAAAACGGAGGCTATATTCTACTTCTTGTCCGTACTATTATTGTTCGCTCATCTGAACGTCGGACCAATCATTGTACTTTATTAAATTATGTAATAATTTAAAAAATGAGAAGGAATCAACTTTTGTTGCGATTTAACGGGCGAATCAAATAAAGTTTAAACTGCGGCACAAGCATAAACTTAGTTTTTATTTACGATTAATGTATTTTAACAATCTTTAATAGTATGGACAGCTTGCTGTGAATGGGGTATGTGCGAACTCGATTGATAAAATTGTTAATAAATTCATAATGCACCATTCAACCAAATGAATTTTACATTTAATTGAAATTATAGTTGCCAAATTTTCAGTCAATCGAAGTTTTTTGATCATTAAATTTAAGTATAACTTCAATAGAATATTTATTAATTAAAGGAAGAAAGAAAAGAAAGTGTAGGAAGTTCAAAGAGGAGGTTTTGTTTACGAAATATAAAATAAATTATTATAGACAAGTATCATTTATTGAGCCCAGTTTTTAACGGTATACGGCTATAAATAAAAATTTCACAAGATTAAATAAAAATTACATTCGAAGAGACATTTTCTAAAGTTTCAAATTAGAACTCACTTCAAGAGCTAATACTTCAGAAAATTTTACAATTAATTATGTTAAACGTAATAATGATCGAGGATGAAAAAATAATAATATACATAGTAAACGCTCATTAATGCGCTTCGAAACAACGCATACAATGCCATGGAGAGAACTTATAATTTTATCAGAAAATTGTGCACGAAGAAGTCAAACGCTCAATTCGCGATGACATAAATGCTTTTCCTTTAAGTCGTTTCTTTTTTTGTGAGCTACACAAACACTTAAGCTGATATTTCGCTATTTTATTGGTTTTCTTATTTTGTATTTCTACTTGTCCGAGAGGTCAAATAATCCTACAGTCGTAAATTTATTTTAAAAACATCGAAATAAATACCATGTATACTCTACTTTACATTTCTGTTCTATTGTTAATCAAACTAAAGACGGTTGCATTTGCAAAAACTCATTACAACGATCCCAATTTATGGACAACTCAAATACGTGCAAGTAAAAAATTCTAATCTACTAAAAAAGAAAAAAGTAGGATCGTGTTTAATTGTCGAAACAGTAAGACCTCTATCGGACCATGCACTTAGTCTTATCAGTTTCAATTAGCCTAATATTCACATAACATACAAACGAGTCCCGTCTTTATCTTCAGATTCGACGAAATCGATTTTGTCTATATATGTTTCAAAGACGAGCTTGTATTTCCGTTTTCGTACTCGGTACTTGTATAGCAGTAGTATAATAATAGGCGTTGCTGATAGTGGACGAAAAAAACCAACATGTTTGTATATAATTGGTAACCACGACGGGCAGACAGTCTCTCAAGTTCCTTCCGTCTGCTAAGGACGAACAATTATTTTTTCGTTTATTTTTTCCTAAGAAACGGTCACGGAAAGGAAACAAAATTATAAAAATTGAAACTTTGCTAATGCTGCGGTGTATTCTCTCACTCTCTCTTTCGCGCACTTTGAGTTTTTAAACAAAAACAGATTGCGATGAAATTTCACCACTTATCGGTTCTATAAACGACAAATTAAGGAAAAATCGTATACTTATTATATAATCGATTTGAGCCATGCGAATTCCAGCTTCCATACAATTTTACTATAATGATCGAGAGCAGAGATAGCACGAAATCTTTATTGTATACTTTTTTGAATGCGCACCTTTGCCCTCTTGAATCTCTTCTTCTTCGAACTTACTCTTACGTCGATACGGACTAAAATGGAGTTGGAAGAAAAGTAGAACACGAAAAAAACGGAAACACGGACTATCGAACGAGGGAGTTCACGCTGACGTAAAATCCAATTAGCTATATTTTACAATTACGCGATATAGGTCTGTATGGCATTTGCAATGCTGCTATGAATATACATACGCACTGCGAAGGTGCATATCTCTTCAAAGATTAATAGACTCTCTTAATCGTTTATTGTTTGACTCTTCTAAAAAAAAGAAGAAAATAAGCTGCAGCGCTTTTCCGTACACAATAGGTCGAGATTTCTTTTTACAATCGTTCGCGCTTGTGTTTCTCGGACAAGGAACTCGCATAGCTTTTACATTTTTCGCATAATCATATAATTAATAATAATAGTAATAATATATTCTCTCGTCAATGTTACAACGCTGAAGGAAAATAACGATGAATGTAACGTGCGACAATGAAGTTCATCTCAGACGCAGTCTGTCTCTCTCTCTCTCTCCCTCTCTCTTTCTCTTTCACGCATCATCGGACGTTTTGGTGGTAAAATCCCTTGCTTTTAAACCGAATCCCTTGAACGTCGATGCTACGCGACTCACTCGCTCCGCTCTATTACTCTCACTTTCTCGAATGAAGGTGACTTCTTTTTAAGAACGATGAAGTTTGAAGGGGCAATGAAGATGTGTATATGTGTCGGTGTTGGTGTTACAACGTAGTTTAATGGCTGGTGATGGTATTAAGTCTTGTGCACGGTTTCTTGCTGTGGATGATCCGGCGCTGATTGAGGCTCCGGACTGACTCACGAGGTGGCTCTTAACTTTTCCAGCGCCGGCACGAGGGACTCTTCGAGCGTTGGTCCGCAACTCAGACCACACTCGCCGATCCATCTGGCCTTACCACTTGTGTGCGACTGAAATTAAAACAATAATCAGTTAGTAACAATTTCAATATTCAATACTGAATTCAATGAATCAAGCGAATCGTTTAATAATTTTAAAGCCAACTTCGTTCATCCAAAACGGCAACGTTTACGGCAGAATTTCCCCCGAGGCAAATATAAGCGCTTAATTAGAGAAGACACTCACCATGGTGAGATCGCGTTTCCAGAATGTGTGGCAGCGGCCGTCGCAAAGTGGGCACGGTCTCTGGAGAGAGTAGCCACCGCACTCGCTGCAGTCCAACGATACGTGTTCCTCGATCCACGATACTCCGCATCTGCAATTGCAGGGATATTTAATTAGACTTCCGTTCGACACTTGGAAAGTAGAGAGCTTTATTTTTAGCAACGGATGAAGCTCGATTCGTACATAATTAACGGGGCAACGAGCACAGGCTAGTTGAAAAATTAGCTTCGAGTGTATATGAAAGGAACCGCACAGCGTAATTTTATTGTTTACTCATTTCAAAATTGTCCGTCCGTTTGCGTGCTCATTAACCAATATACATTACGTACTTAAACTGTTGGTAGGTATTTTTAGATGCTCCTTTCATCCCAGGGAGTATTCAAATCATATAATCCAATTATTCTCCATCTCCAAGCACGCAATTTAAATATTTACTTTTGCCCTAAACACCAATAAGTCATCGTCGGCGTAGATTAAACTTTCCCACGAACTTGAGTCAAGTCCGTCGTCGCGGCTGACGTCAATTACGGCGCTTCCGCCCACCGCGGCGCCTCTCCGATACCGATTCGGCTCCGGATCGCGCCGGATTCCATTGTTGTGCCAACGACGGTGTGCGCGGTATGTTGCTAAGTTGCGCAACTAGAGTCTGATATCAGACTAAGTGGAGCGCCTCTATTATTTATTATTCGCGGCTCGGCGATGTCGAGCGAATCTTCCTTCGACTAGAGCTCGAATTATCCGGTTAAATTGACCGAGAGGCGTCGTTTCTTTATTTTACAATAGCGCGGCACAGATAACTCGATTAATTAATGAGCCACTCTCGCGCTAGCCGCTAGTTGTATTTTAAACTTTTAACTTTATAGGTACGACGGCTTTTTTTCATTTAGCGAGTGTTAATTAATTTTATGAGTTTTCACTTTTTAATTAAATTAAATTTATCTTTAGAAAACTTTATTAACATTGCAAAAAAATTTTAAGAGGCTTTGAAAAAAAGCACTTGTATTAAAGCGTTAGATTCGAAATCAAACCAGCTAGAGAATCTACAAACATCTTGAAGAAAGTTAAACTCGAAGAGTGAAGACTTTCTCCGTGCGATACTAAAGATCTCACCGCTAAATTCATCCTCAAATACTCGAGAGCGCCCTCCTCTTTTAACGCCAATACGAACGTGCCTTTGAGCACCAACATCTACTGAAGACCCATCAATGTAGATTACCGGATAAATTTAAAATACTGTATTTCCGCAGTGGTGCGACGAAAATAGCAGTTTACTCTTTTGAAAAAAGAACGTCTTGCTTCACTTAAATACACGTGACAAAAGTGTGCACCGAGTCTTCATCCGTTCAGGTTCTAAAAATGTACTTATTTCGGAGGAAAAGCCAATGCTTACGTGAAACAGGAGTTGAGTTGGGCACGGAGCTCCTCGATCGTGAGAATCGTGTCTTGATACTGAGGATGCGATCCTAGCGATTCGTCTACACTGCCGCATTGACTGTGGCAGGAGAGAGAGATGTTGCTCCTGGAATAAAAATATTTTATCAGTATTCTGAAAAATAGAACTTTATTAAAAAAGTTTTACGTGTATTTTTTCTTGCTATTTTCTGTAAGTTTTTTTCAAATCAAGTACTTTGCACTTTGCATTAATTTTATTTGTGTAATTATTACACCTGATGAAAGATAGGCGAGAGTTATTTCATTCTCTCAGTTAAATTGGATATTTTAATATTCCCTCAAGTACAGTAATATCATTAATTGCGTTTTCACAGCGATGCGCGTCTCTCGATAAAAAGCGTTCAATTAAAAAGCCATCGTTAGGACGATGCGGTCACCCCAGCATCTATAACGGCGCAATAAATTGAATTTCAGGCGCAGGCGTTCTCCGCAATAATTACATAAGGCCCATGTAATTGCAAATTTCACGATTGCAACTGCAGATCGCGCTAATGAATCGCCTTGCTTCTCTCCGAAAGGCTCCCTTATCTCGATTAGCAAAAAAATTCAACGAATCGCCAACGCGAAACACAGGGATCCGCACTTTACGTAATCCTCATCATAGCTTGAAAATTAAAGAGAACTGGTTACGACAATGCAGTTTGCGCAGAAGAGGCAACTTCGTTTCCGTTTTCTCTCCGTCGGGCGATCGATCATTTTTTAATCAAAGTTTCACCATTTTTATTATGTTCTTTCGTAATGATTGCAGTGGGAATGAAGAATTTCAAACGAGTTTTCATGTACCGTCAAGGGTGAACGCATTCTGCCAAGATAAGCGAGCAAATTGTATAGTTTAATGTGTGGAATGGAAGTTTACTTCGAACTTAATTTCCAGTACTTTTATTTTGTTACGGAAAAGTACTGCGTTTACAAAAGGAAAGCTTTATTCGATTAAGAGCCTGAATAACAAGCTTATAATCTTTCTACGTTTATAAAAACTTTTCCATTTCTCGTTAATTTATTTCAGTGCGAAACTAAGCATTTTTTACAAATGAAAACCCAAGCACGTGTCGCGCAGTGACGCCCGACGCAGGGCAGCTTCGTCGAGAATCTGCGCACTTTGCCGCACACGTTGCTCGAAATCGCGAAACGAGACGAGGCCGCTCATCGAAATTAATCAGAGCAAAGTCTATTTATAAATCATCTGCACGTATATGTTAATAGCCGTCTTTGAGTCTCATTTATCATCCTGCCCACTGTTACCTTCGCGCGCGAAAGTTCGATCGGCCAAAATTCGCCAGTCACCTGGGTTATTCGGGCTATATTTAAACGTCGCCTCGTCTGGAAAAAGTAAGCGCCGAACTTCGAAGTATTTATGGCCATTATTATGGCCAAAACAGGCACGCGATCTCTTGTGGACAGAAGCAGAGTCGCTAATTACACGCGTCGACCGGCGCGTGACTGAGTCTGACCTTCGACACTTTTCGACGTGAAACGCGTCGTCGGGTCTTTGACCAAATGAATTTTCGCAATTTCAAATGAGCGAATATTCCTATACGTGCACGCGCGCGGTTTTAGCTTTTTTATAGCCTAGGAAAGAGGAGTTATATTTGCATAGGGGAAAAAAGTGCTTATGCAAACATAACGCTTTTTTCCAGCGCGTATATTTGTTTTTTAGATTAAGAAGAAAATTCTAGATATATCTTTTCGTCGTTGCCGTGAAATGTCTTATTATAGTGTCAAATAGTTTTTTTTTTTTTTTAATAAAATTAGACTTGAATTATTGATACAAAACACATAATTTATTTGATTTTTATGATGCTAAACTAAGAACCAAAATATTATCAAGCCTTGTTGTTATTAAAAATTTCTCTCCGTACTTTAATAGCAATTGAAGACTAGAAGGTAATTTTACTAAGCCCTACTTTCTCGACAGCCCTTCATAAAGGCAAAGTACACCGCTCGGGGGTCGGTCATTTCGATTGGGAGCGCCTTGAACTTGACTATAAAGAGACGCGCCTAGCAAGAGCGGAAATGCAAATCTCGGAAGCGGAGGGGCTACTGCTGGCTACCACGCGATATAGTGTGCATGCAGGCGGCTCGTGCTTGTCGGTGTAATCGCGTGTGCGCCAAGCAGCAGTACCACATTATAATTGCGTATGATTTATTCGTTATGCGGAGTTAACATCTTTTCTGAGATCGAAGCGAGATGTAGGTTTCGAACTCTTGATCTCGTTCCCTGAAAAGTGGAAAGCTTCTTCGAAGTTTAAAGTTACCGTGGCTCGTGGCAGATATTTATAAATAAAATTTTTATAGCAGCTTTAAATAAACTTTATTCGTTAGATTTGATTTGAAAATTATAAATATCGTAACGGGCGAGAATGGAAGGGCGAAGCTTCGATCAACTAACTGCACTACTTGGAGTGCTTTTTGATTGATCGTTATTGACCTTAACTCGGACAGTAGTGCAAGACTAGCAATCCGGAAAAGAGTGAAAGGATAGGTTGGCTTCAAAGGAAAAAGAGTCCATCGATTAATTTTGTATTGCGTCAGAAAGCGACGCTCACGAGCAGCTACGTGAATGCACAGAACAGTTGCACACAACGAGAGGTTCAATGCTTTTGGTGCACTTGAACCTGACCGCGTGGATCTTTGACAACGGCAGTCGTGTGCACTCGAGAGTGTAATTATGTAAGGTGCAATATTTCCTCTGTCACTCAGAATATATTTTTAATATATTCGCGATTCGAATCTTTCGAAACATTTTAAAAGCGGAGTGCCGCTATATGTATTCTGCAAAGGTTATTTATATAAGGGATCTTTTTTAGGAACCAGCCGATGTTTGAGTTTTTTGGCTTTTTCAAAAGCATTTTAATTATTTATGCGACGTGAACAATTTTTTCGACCTTAAATGAAGAGCTTTATTGGTTTCTTTTTTAGCCTGACGATTCAAAAATAGAATAGTGCTGGTACAAATGTAAATTGTAGAATGAATCTGCGCAATCGATTCATTTTTATTACGTTCGAGAATTGTTCTTCAAAGAAGCTATAGATGTGAACTATGAAAACCCACCATTCAGAAATAGCTAATGTCATTTCATGCTCGTTAATTTACTCGGAAAATGTGAACTTCCGGAATGTGTTAAATATGTCAAATTCTAATTTGAAAAGTTAACTTACGTAATACTAAATTTTAAAATAACGATAATAGCGCTACTTGAATGTACTGAAAACTATACTTTATAAATGATTTATCAAGATGAAATGTATTGGAACGCCGTATGAACCCTGAAACTGACTGCTTATAAATATTGATGTAAACTTCACGTTATTCACACGTGTTTCATACTGGTCAATCCTATCATTTTTTGAAGTTTTTCTTCCAAATAAATCCGGCAATAAAAGAGGACAGCCGATGAATCAGAAGCTTCTGGCTTCTCCGCAACGCCGACGCTTTCAGTTTAAAAAAAATCTCCGGATATTCCCAGGCCCATCGATCGCGGAAAAGCCAAGGAAGCGCTTCAAACTGAGTCCAGAAGAATCAAACACGCCGGCTAGGCGTGAAAATAATCCAGAGGAAGGCTTGCGGCACGTGCCGGATTTTCTCGAGCAGTAAAAACCGCGCGATTCAGCGCTTTTTTTATATCGATACCTGCTTCGAGCACGTGACGATCTCGTCTATATGAATCGAAGCCTTGTATTAATTAATGCAGTGACGTATAATAATCTTAAAATATAAACTGGATTTAAAAAAGAATTTCAAGTTTATTTAAGAATTAAGGCAATCATTCCCTGCTCGCTACAAATTTGATTCTAAAAGGAGCAGTGTAAAGGTGCTTGAAGTTCTGACATCACCAAGTGCTAAAGTCATCCGAATGACATAATAGACTCTAGAGCTCCATATTTTTGGAAGAAAAAAACCCGATGATCAACGAATGCCGCACTAAAGCGGATTCGAGTTGCATATATTCCCAAGCTGCATCGGGGTGAATCAGCGCGAGAAGGCGCGATCGGAATTGTAAATACGCGTGGGTGGCTTAACTATTATATCCGTATCCTATTGTTAGGCCGCTACTGGCTTGATTTAGAAACGATAGCTGACCAAACGCCGTCGGAATCGTGAAGGTGAAGGATAGAAAGTTGAATGTAAAAATTCTGTAATAATTGGCTAATTCGACGGGTTTCTCTTCCTCGAACCTGTTTGCAATGACTTCATTTTACGCAGCAAAGTTTTCGAATCTCTGAAATTTATTGTGAAATGTGTGCGTAGAATAGAATCGGTGAAAATTGAATGTTTAAATATTTGAACAACCTAAAGAACGTAACGATGTCGCGAACGATTCCAAGTATTGGAAATTTCATTAAAGCTTTGCAAATGAAGGAGAAAAGAAAATGAACTCCATTGTGACGCAAATGCAAAAACTTTTAAAAAATTTTTCTGCGTCTCAGAAAATAATTTTCATAATATGAAACGTTAAACTGCAGCCTCTTAATTACCTTAATAGTGGCAAAAAAACTAGAGAATTATCATTCACGCAAATTTGTTACGAACGTGTCGTTAATTATTAAACAGAGTACGACGCGGACTTTCAAACATTTCATTGAAAACGCAGTTTCACTCGTGAGTAACGTCTAATGTTCCAGATTGCTTTCTTATCGTTTGAACTTTGAAACTTGCATGATGGTTAAACGCTTGATATCTTTTACAAATTCAATGTTTCATTACGCTTTCCGTTAATTATCTCTGTTTATGTTGTAATGTATTACTTCAAATATTACATCAAAGCTAGAGTTTATTCAGTAAAGAAATAACAAAAGTTTTTCAGCAAGTCATAGCTTTAACGACGAGCAAAGTACCTTATTGTTACAGAAAATAACAAACAAATTACGAAGCCAATTAAGTAAAACACTTACCCGTGACGAGAGAGATTCTCGGTGGTGGTTTGCACGGATGTGACAGACATGTTTCCGTGTGTGCCTGAGACTGAAACAGAGAAAAAAAAATTCCACGGTTAATGACAGGAGACTCAAAGCAATATCTCTATATCGCTGATAATCGTCTCCGCCCACGCGTGATAAGCTATGCGCGTCCCCTTGTAAACAAGGGAATTCTGTACGTCATTCGCGAAGAACAATTGGGCCGGCTGGTAACGACCGGAAACGCAGCCGGTATTTTGGCTTCGCGAAATTTCTACCATTCGGGTACGTTCGTTGTGCTCCTTGTCCGAATGTCGCGTAGTGAATTCTGTATTCTTGCTTAAGTACGTAGTTGTTTCGCAGCAAATAAACGAATTCGCGAAGGTCAATAACATTCTGTAGGCTGTATTAAAGAATGGGGCGTTAAACGCTGAAAATTCAAGCATCTATCATGTTTGGCAGGCGGCGGAAATCGACTAGTCACTCAAAATTCACTTTTAACTTTATAATCAATCGCTGTCGAGACGGTCTTACGCAATTTCGCACACATGAAAAGCACAGCAAAGACGTAACCACTCATACATACTCTCGCCAAACTTTGTACCTGAAATACAGATGCGCTTAAGTCTAGTACTTTTCCAAACACGTGCGAATAAGATAAAAGGCAATCGATGAGCCCAAATATACGCGCAGAGAACTACGTGCATCGAGGGCTTTGTCTCTGGAATAATCGAGACCAGAATTCGCGTGGGAGCCTTTCAAGTGCAGGTGCTGGCAGGATAAACGGGCTCTCATCGCCAGATAGAGCTTATTGAAATCTATACCGGCTGACAAATTGGAAGGTAAAATTAAATGGGCGGCGGCCGGTTTTCCTCGAGCTTTCTAAGAATAAATACGGGGACCTTGAATAATCAGGTGGCTTTGTAAAGCGTTTCCTTACGGCGCTCGTGACGTCGCGAAATTCCTGCGTTTTCGCCTTGACGGGTTTTGGAGGCAGCAACTCTCGCGTCACTTTCTCCTGTAGCGGGGATCAAGTACGAGAAAGGCGGCTACTGCGCGCCAATTTCTCAATTTGTAATTTGAAACGCGTATGCGGCATTGTAATCGGTTTCGTTTTTGTTGCAACGCCGTTGAACATTCTCGCATGCAATATTTACTTTTGAGAAACTTAGAAAGCATTCAAGAAATTCCTCGAACAAGTGCACGAAATACCTCAAAATCGCTTTCAATTTAAATATCATTAAGGCTATATATATATAAGCAGAGCCAAGTCGAAACTTTCAAAGTGTGTTTTAAATTAAACGCAAGTACATTACGAAAGTATCGAAATCGCCTTGTAAAAAAGAAATTCATCACAGAAATGGGACAGGGATGTGAGCGAGTCTGACTATTAGAGCCCACATTTTTTAAAGTTCCTCGACCCTGAGCCGAATGAGAGCCCGACTATTTTTATCCGCAGACGCCGCTCTTGTTGTCATTCTGCATCTCGACGAGCGAATAATGCACGTCGCCATTAGTGATTATCGATTGAATCTTTTGTTTCTCGCATTCTTTCCGTTTCCCGCTTTGTTTGGGTATCGTATACTACTCGCTGGCGGCAGTGTTTGATTAATCAAAGCTTTCTCGAATTAAAAGGCGCGTAAAAATCTGAAAAGCACGCCTCGCGCCGCGTATGACGCATTATTTATTTTCTTTTTTATCGGGCGGCAAAAATTTTCTTGACGCACTTCGCTTCCGATATTGCAATATAAATCCGTAGCTTCAAAAGCAAAACAAATCTGGTTGTTAAAACGCTCTGGAGAAACAGAAGACTTCCCTGGCTACAGACACAGGCATTATAGGTGCGCGTCGATGAAGTAACGAAAAAGGCGGCCAGCGCGCGCCGGTAATAACGGCACCGATGGCAAAACGGTACGAGAATGAGGAGAATGTCAAGGATTTCTTCTTGCATGCACGCACCGGTCGCGTGAAGGAAAACCGAGTGAGCCAAGTGCTTCTACAGAACTACGATTCGCGCCGCGAGAATTTCGAATGCGATTAGGCGCGTCGAGTCCTTCGCCGCTGGAAATCCCCTAGTGACGTAATTTTTTTTGACGCCTCGTATATTCCTGGATTTAATCGAGGTAGGCGATTATTCGATAATACACGCTGCTTGCGTTAATTAAATACAAAGTATCGATTTCATCGTGACGTAGAAAACAGACCTGTCTGCCGGTTAATTGTGTATAAGAAATTCAATAGCTTTCATGCAACGGCATGCGACCTGTTGACGTCGACCAAGGGATAAGAACAGTGCAGAAACTTGTGCGGCGTGACGTACATTAAATGAAGGCCGAGAGCAGAAGTTCATCGTATATGCGCTCGATTTTCTGCAAGAAACTGCCACGATACAAGCAAATTTTTCTGGACGCGTCAGTTGATCAATTTTCAAAAGCGAAAACGAGGAAGTCATTATTTGTCTCCAAAATGACCATTGCTATACGTCGAGTTATATGTCTGAAAACAAAGTGTGGATTCTTCAAACTAATTCCTCTTGCGTGTTACTCAACCTTTACGATCGGCTCTCTCTTCTCTAAAGCTTAATGCGCAGTAAACACATTACTTTCACGCTAAACTTCGCAGCGTCTTTGTGACAGACAGCTCTGGACTTTAGCTGCTGCTTGCGATAAAACAAAAGAAAAATCGAAGCCGTCACACGGCCGTTAATAGATGATAAGCAGCTGCGCGCGATGAATCGCGGATGAGTTTCCTCGGCGTTCTCGGTATTGCAGTTTTGCAGACAAGCGCACGCTAAGTCCAAGGTGCCTGCGTGCTTAAAAATAATTTCCCTCCTCGGCTTCGACCTGACCTAATTTTTATCTCATTCACGCGCGACCGAATTAGAAACGACTACGCGCTCAATTATGATGCGTCATTATTATGCGCCAGTTAATGTCCGATGCACGTATTAGGTGTACGCGCAAGTGGAATAAGTGTACGGGATAGGTTCTATAGAGTTAGAGATAGAAGTAAGTGGCGAAGATTGCGATAAAGCGAGCGTGCCGAAGAAAATAAGGCTGATACGGCGTTAATCAACTTAAAAAGAGACGATGAACCAGTCTATTGGGGGGAGGGGGAATGCAATGTGGACCATAAAAAAGATAAGGTTGCTATTTTTTCTATTTATGTTTTAGATCAATTTATGAACCTGAGCAAATAAAAATTGAAGACAATCCGCGATTAAACAAATAAAGACTGATAAAACCTACGCTCGATCGCCGAAGATTAAAAGTTTCGCGTAAAAAGAATAAGTGTTCGAATGTCCGTTTGTGCTCATTTTATCCTCCGTAGTATATCCCAACACCTAAAGCTTTAATTCGATTAGCCTGTGAAAGCCCAAGCTTTGATTAAACATATAAATTCTATGCTCAAGTATTGGATTTCTTCCTTTCTCTCGAAGTAATTAAAACTTGCGGTAATATTAGGTTCCCCCATTCTAATTAAGAGAAATCGACGTAAGCCGTTAAAATAAACCCGAGTACGTAATAAAAAAATCCAACGTGCGCTAGAAGCCGAGAGAAGAGCGGCTGCATCCCGCAGGAAGTTACGTAAAGCTCGCCTCGATATTTTTACACGTGCAGAGCTTTACTATCCGCCTCTCTAAGGGTGAAGCTTTGCGTCGTGAAGACCGCCTCTCAAGCGTCGCGTCTTCTCGTCGTTCACGCACGCGCACCGTGACGTCAGACTCGTGGGGACAGTTTAATATTTCCTTATATAATTAGGGAGAACAATGCGGCGATAAGCTCCTTCCTATCCTCCTTCTAGAAAGGTGGGAACGCACACAATGGTGCGTTTGGTGTTTTCAAAAGAGCCCGCTTCGCCGAACGCATTAGCTGACGTCAGCGCTTATGAAAATTACGCCTGACTAAACAAAACGCACTTCGTCTCGTTCCGTCAGCGATTGGTATCTCTGACTTATCGAAGTAACGATATCGATCGTGCTCGAGCAAAAAGCAAGAAATGGAAGGATTGGCGCCGGCGTCTGCGGGGCTAAACTTGGATTTTTGGCATAGGTAGAGCTTTGCATGCGCGCCTCTTTTGGATCCAACTTAGAGAGATGCTTGCCGTTGAATTTACATTTGCAATTTGAGGATCGCGTGATCAGGGCTCCGTGTTTGTAAACTAGCCTGGAGTATCCTCATCGATCTTGTTTTGGTTTTCATCGTAAGGGGTATTTGACAAGCTGCGAGACCTTCAGGGGCCGAAGGTTTATACTTATATTATGTATACCGATAAGAAAGTGATTTTCATTGGTATCGTGATTTATTTTAGATTAAGGAAAAATTAGTTAAGTGCATATTTTTAAGAAATATTTGAATAAGAAACTGGAGAAAACAGGATTTAGCACTCAAAGGCAAAGAAAATAATGTTTAAGTCGATTCCTTTTTAAGTTCCAAAGAAAAATAGTTAGAATTGTTTCTTCAATGGAATTCCACGATTTATCACATAAATGACTTTTGAATGCATTTCTCGACCTTCCCAGTGTCAAAAGAACGGTGCAATCGATTTGATAAGATTTGTCTTTTAATAAGAAGCCGGAGGAAGTTTTAATTCAGTCAGGGAAATCGGACTCAAATAACTTGACGTTTGCGCATTGAACAATGATGCGCGCTTCACTTTCCTTACTAATTCCTTATACAGCGTCTCTGCAGGTACGTAATGCATTACATCAATTTTCAAAGTCAAATTACGAACTTCGAGGACTTCTGAAAGCTACATACTGGTTCACGTCCTACACGAAAATTCTCGCTCGTTACTCCGGTCTGCTAAAACGCACCAATTCAATTCGAGGCAGAAAAAAATCACTGAAATATTCACTCCCGCGACGCCGAGAAGGAAAAACCTCCGCGTCATGTGCGCACGCACACATACTTCAGTGCGTATGTACGTCGGCCGCATGGGGGGCGTCGGTCCCTCCTCTCACTTGGCGGCGCGAGAGGGGTGGAATCGAGGTCGACAACCCCCAGCTGGCTACGGCGAACGCCATTGGGGAGAGTTGCATCGAGATATTGACCGAGGCTCGGATGCTCATCTCTCTTGCTCTCCCGCGAACCGAAGAGAACTAGTTTTATCTCAAGGGAAGGAGCGACCCTTCGGGGCCGAGGACTCGATTTACGCTTTTCGTTACAGGGAGGAGTCTTGTAGACGCACTCTAAGGGTGGCGGGAAAGCTTTTTCATTGTGCTTCCATGTTCTGCGGGAGCTTTTGATGGTTTACGAAAGTAATTTCAACGAGTAACATTTTATGTTGAACATTTCGGTATTATTGGACGGATTATTTACTTTAACGTTCTTTTACATACTTTCGATAATTTTGAGACTTCTAAACCATGCAATATATGAATATTAACACTAATTCACGCATTAAAATTCCACAGAGAGAAAAGGCGATTTAGTTACAGACCACTCAAATCTTGTAAAACTAATGCGCAGCAGAGCAAACGCGTACTTTATTTATCAAAGGCGAAGAGCGTTGCTGGTTTTTTGTCGGTGTCGCTTGTGTCTGCGCATTCATTAACATCAATTGCAATTAAAATGAATAAAAAAAAAGAGAGCACGTGCATACATTAATCAATGTACCCGTAAACGAAGAAGGTTTTTTCGTTAGAAATTAATTTATGACGCCCATTTCTTTTTTAAACCTTCATGTTCTATTTAATTCGGCATTCAAGGTGAAGTCCCTGAATGTTGAGGGACGCTCCTAATAAGTTGATTTATTAAAACGATTCAAATAAAAGGCATGCCAACAAAGCTTTATCAAATTTTTTATCTTACAAAAAATATTTTTGTGCAATCATTTAACTGAATAAGATATGAAGTTTTAATAAAAATATTTTGACCGTTTGGATTATTTCCAGAAACTGCTTTGTGCTCTTCTAAAAATTGCAAGGTGACTTTACATCTTTATATTTGTCTTAACACTGCTCCCAAGAGCCTTAAATCTTCACTAAATACTGAACTTTCGCGTTTCTTAAAAAAAACGTTTTCTCCATTCTTTTGTCATCGTCAATTCCGCGAACGGATCGATTCTTTGATTTACTGTTCCGCAGTGTGCATAAAACACAAAACGTGCGTGCGCTATAAACACAATTAAACGAAACTAAAAATAGGAGTCGATGCTGCGTTCTGTCTAATAATAAACTCGCAAAAGAAGCCACTACCAAGACAAAGGTGTAATAAAAGACGTCGAGTGAGGCAACGGCGCTGCGGCAGATAATAAACAGCAAAGCGTGCGGTAGAAAGATGATATCCTCGAACCAATTTTCGTGCGTGGAAGACGCGTGCCGGATGCTAAGAATCTTATCTGCGAGCTTTTCCGCTGCCAATTCCGGCGCGTGGGTCGAGGATAGATAGATAGGTAGATATGTATTAAGCGCCTAAGAACTCATGGTTCTAATTAGTCAAAGCTGTATACATAAATCCTTATAATAAATGAACAAACGGAGGCAAGGATCCTCATCATTGACGAGATAGAGCCTCAAATCTGCGGGTTATAGCCGTAGAGTGTTGCGTTCGCAATAGTGCTGCAAAGCGTTATTCGTGGTACCTTAATCGTTTCATAGAATTCTATTCGATCACAATCAATATATAGAGCAGATAGCCTAAAAGTACACAGTCTGCTTATAAAGCCTCGGGTGCCAAACCTGCAGGCCTTGGTTTTATGTGCATTTATTATACGAGCCCATTTGCTGAGGTCCAAGCCGCGAGTCTTGGAACGTTTGCATTCACATTTACGATGATTGGGTCAATGGAATCGTGGTGGTATTCCGAAAGTGGATTCAACGTGCCGCTCGCCTACAACGCTACCATCAAAGTTGCGGCTTTATTGTTTGGACGAGCAGGAGCCCCAAAAGTAAAGATACGCTTATCGAAGTAACAGCTCTACGCAGGTTTAGGGTTCTCGGTCGTTCAAAACGGATGAATCGACGCTCCAAACGCAGAGAACACGGTAGTAAGTGTCTAGCAGGTAAAAAGCGCGATGAATCTATTTTCTATCATCTGCGTACATAATATATTTCCGTTCGTAAAATGGGAATCAGTTTCACGCGTATCGATTAGGCGCGTGAGAAATTTCAGGTATTCGATGTTATCGACGCCCTTGATATCGCATAATGAGGTGAAAAAGAGAAGATAACGCTGGAAATTCAATCAGAAGCAACGGTAACTTTGCCTTCGCTTTATCGTTTTATATCGGCCAGGTAAAAAGCCACTTATCAGAGAAACCCGCAATAAATACTGCTCTACCGTTCTAGAAGCTGCCTTTCGTTATATAAAATAACGTATTTATTTGACATTCTCTTCGAACAAAGGTGTTGCTCGAGGAACAAAAAGAAAAGAAAGTGCGCCCGCCGTCTTAAAAGGCCATAAGCCAAGCTCGGCAAGTGTCAGCAGGCGAGAGATTAATCCCTTTCCCACGAAATCATTTCATCGCCCGCAGACATTGAAATAGATTCTCCGAAATACCGGTTCAGCAATCCATTAGGCAATTTCGAAAATTAAAAAAAAAAAAAAAAAAAAAAATCACCTCGACGAGTGTTTATCGAGCCTCTGGCATCTATCGCTCTCGGCACACTACTTCAACTTTAAATCCTAACTATCGATCAAGATAGAACTGGGATCGACCCTCCTGCAACCTGGTTTCGGGAGAAGCGAAGCAACGCCCCGTTTTCCCGTGCGGGCGTCATTGATTTTCCACGACGCGATGCGTTGCACTCTCGACCCTATGGACACGTTTTCTATATTCGTCATGCGGATTCTACGCGATTCGTGGACTGCCTGCATTTATGTTCATTGCCAGAAATGCGCCTGCAGAGTTTTACGATCGGATGAAAATATTTTTTTAGCTGGGCGAATTGTTGTCCGAGTTGTGATTCTCAAAAATGTGTTTTCTCAAGCGTCTTGGTGTTTTGAAGTTTTTAAAAAGGAAATAAGCCTTGAAGCTTGAATTCTATTTTCCTAATTATATAATGTCATGTATATTTTTAGTGCTAAAATGTGCTTCTCAAAATAGCGTGCAGTCGTAAAAAATTGATTTAGACCACTTAAACATTAAATATTAGATAAAAGAACTATCTGTGCGTCAGTATAAGAAAGTAAAATGTCCTTTCCAATCAATCAAATTTAAGTAGTTGCTTTAATAATAACCTAGTACATGAATACAAGTATTCAAGCAAGTACTGCCGTACCACGATGAAAATTTGAAATCGACGTCTAACAATTTTCCCATAATGATGGTTTTTGGAAGGAGAATAAGTGAAACACTCGCAATACTGGTAAAGTTTGTTATGTCCAACTTGTAAGACAGATACTTCTGTAATTATTGTTTCATAAACAATTCAGCTGAAATTAAACGATTGTAGGAAATTACAAGCGATTGGAAAATCAAGGCTGCGCTCTAGCCTTCTCGGGGAAAAGTGGTAAAGACCGTTCTCGGACTTGACGATTATCGGTAGCCACGGCGATAAACAACGGTAAATTCCCAATGTTTTGATTCGTCCCGTTATCACCAGGTGTATCCCTTTTAGTGCGGTCATTATCCATAAAAAAATTCACTCGGTAAACTTATATAACGTGCAAGTCACATTAGTCACATGCATTGGCACGAGTGTGCATACTGAAACAGTCATATAACGTTTATTCAGACAGATCTCGCCTTTGTTCGAAGTACGGGATTTCGAATTTGCATACAGCTTAAAACAAAACCGAAAGGAAGCCCGCTCGCAAATACTAATGTCACCGAGCCGACGAAAAGCATCGGCAAGAGAATGCAATATCGGTCGACGGCAAGGGCTGCAGCCCACAGCGCTGCAGCCTCAGTATCTCTCTCGCTCCATCGCGGCCCCGCGAAGTATTGATTCTCAGGGTCGCGCGACTCGCGGGAACCCGCGTGCGGCCTCTTTTCCTATGCATCTATATACGTAGCTAAAATCAAAACAGAGCCACGCGGACTTTTAATTCCGATGATCCAGAGTGCGGAGCGATCGATCGCCCTTTGCGCATGCGTCGCTCCGCTGAACTTGGACCGGTTTCGTTTGTAACGAGAGTGTAAGTAAACATTGCGAAACGAGGACAGAACTGTGTCAGGCAGCAAAGTCCGCTCGAGCGAAATTGCACAATTTCCGCGTGAGGCTCGTTGCTCTAAGTGCTTGCACACGCGATGTATTGAAATGTCGCGCCGAGCGGCTGAATCGATAGTCCTATTTTTTTTTTGTACGGAGGACCGCGCGAGAGTCAAACCAGAGCAGACGCATTGATTTTGGCGCGAGATTTCCCTCGTGCACTCGCTCCCACACATTCGCGCGACCAGTGCATCGCGAAGAAACGCGCGCGCTTTCACTCCGAGAAAAGGAAACGCTCGGCCAGTTTCACACACAATAACGCTTTCTGCGCTAAATGCAAGATGCTACACTTACGAGTCAGAAGGCGAAGAAACTCGGAGAAGATGTAGCTTCTTCCGGAGCGGAAATGGAGCACTCGGAGAAGCACTCGAAGACAGCAGTGGGTTTGTTCTTACAAACGCAGCGGTTTCTTTTGGTTTTTCAGTCTTGTAAAAGATTAGATTCCTTTGTACACTTTTCACAGGAAAGTAGAATGACGCGACGACTTTCTTCCTCTGCTTAGAGAAAAAATCGTGCCAGAAATTGCGGTAAAAGTAACAATAAGGGCGATTTAAAAATCGTAAACAATACAGTGCTTAACGCGCACACCGTCAAGAGTCGAACTGCACTAAAGCTGCCGACGAGAAGTCGTGCGGCTTTTATAACGGAGGTCGGTGGCAGTCGGCTCGGGTGGGGCAAGCAAGGCACCGGAGAAAAGAGGGGCAACTGCGCGCGCCAGCTTGGGGGCAGACGGCGCCGTTCGTTTGCTCTTCCCCTCTCTTGCCCTTACTCACTCATTCGCTCTCTCTCTCTCTCCCCCTCTCTGTCTCTGTCTCTCTCTCTCTCTCTCTCTCTCTCTATCTCTATCTCTTTCTCTCTCTTTCCTGTGTAGAGCTTTAACGGGCGAAAATTCAAACCGAGATGATTTATGTGAGCTCCGCTGCGCATGCGCAAGAGGTCAGCAGCTTTGCGTGTGTATGTAGGATGCAGCATTCTGGAATGCATTATAAACACTGGAATGCAGAGTGGGATGCGTTTTCTGTGTTGGCGGGGTTAGGGTTTTAAGCGCGCAAA
Source organism: Ormyrus pomaceus (assembly GCA_900474385.1). Taxonomy (NCBI): domain Eukaryota; kingdom Metazoa; phylum Arthropoda; class Insecta; order Hymenoptera; family Ormyridae; genus Ormyrus; species Ormyrus pomaceus. Next base: position 65,380 of record UCOM01000424.1, read on the forward strand.
TGGTCGTTCGAAGGGTTCACAGTGCGAAATGGATTTTCGTAGATTTTGAATTCTTCTCAAGTTTGACCTGGTCGAAGTTTTATTACTCTTTAATAACATGTTATTTATTAGAAAGTATATTTAAAGCGCTTAAAGTTAATACTTTACAGTGGTAGAATTAATATAAAATTAATTCGACATTAAAATTATAAACTTTTTCATTACATATTTTTTATCTATGCATTTCCTCTTTTATCCGGGCCACGTAAAAAATTCTGCTAAAGAAATATTTAATTTAAGAACAAACATGCAAAACGAGTTTTTCAAATGAAACTAATTTAGAAAAAACCGCTTTGTACCGAAGCCTTTTTAAAAGATAAAGTTTCCGAGGAACATAATTTGATGTGTATTTGATAAACTTAACACATAGGAGCGTTTATAATTAAAATACTTACAGATTTCTGTATCAACAACGGAGGCGTAACTTTTGCGAAATTTGTTCCGATGTTATTTGCAAACGACAGACGAGAGAAAGTTATTAATTTGGTAAAAGAATGTAGGTTTAAAGCTAATGGTTTTTTCCCACGTGATAAAATGTGATCCTCGGAAAAAGTGAGTCTTCAATTGGCTGTCTATATGAATTTTTATTTCATTTTTAAAATGAGAATTTAGATCAATGATTTTTCCATATACAAAAGTGATGCCTTGTGATTCAAAGAATGTATTTATAGTATAAATAAATATGTCTGAATCCAAGATTATTTTTATGCTACATACTCAGTTTTTCTTACAAAGTCATTTATTTCAGCTATTTATAAGGAAATGATTCTATCGCTACTCCAAACTTATCAAAGAACTCAATAAATTTAAAATATCGAAGTTTCACCACACTTACAAAACTTTTGCCGGCATAAAATATTTTTATTATATTAACAATTTTCTTTTAATATTCTAATGAAGACGCTACTGAAATTAATGTCAGAGCACAGCTTATCACTCCGAAATGGTTGATACAGCAAATCGTCTCCATGGCGAGAACATCGATAATAATTCTGCAAATGTGGAAATTTCTTTACAGTAATGAAGTCTAATAAAAACGTTATTTATATTTCATTTTATCGAAACTACGATTTTTCATAAGCATTATGTAATAACTAATAAATGTAGCATAAATCTGTCCAAGCCTAGTTTTACATTTTGTTTTATTGCACAAGAACAATTGTTATTTATAGCAAATTATTATCCTTAACTCATTGTTATAAAAATTTGTTATTCAATAGCGATGTTGTAAAGATATAAAAACATTTAAGTTAATTTATGTTATTGCATAATAGTAATAAATTTCATACAGTAAATTAATAGTTGCAAAGAGAAGCTATAAAGAATGTATTAAAGAGTAAATGTCTCGATGCGTTTGATCGTTCTTCCGTTTGCGTTAAAAATGCTTCTCAATCCAAATTATTAATCTACACAAAAGAAGCATTTCACCTTGAACATTAAATTGTCCTCACTAATTTTCCCGTCGTTCCACATGCAAATGTGCGCTCCCGAATCAAACGCTCGCGGAGGTACCTCGAGAAATTAAACGTTATCACGCGGCGAAGCAGTGACTCTGCCTTGCGCAATCGCAGCCTCATCACTCCTCGCAAGTATTTATGTTAAGTACGCCTTTTTGCGCGAGGTGTGGAAAACGGCCCCGAGGAAACGAAGAAGATGCCACTGACCCGACCGGCAACGGTCACTCTAATGGCTCGTGGAACAAACGTCTGCATGCACGCTGTGCATTTTTCTAGCGTGGGAAAAATTTTTAGACGCCAGACTGACGGAGTTTCGAAGTAAAATGTGAGGGCGCGCTGAGCAGGGAGAGATGCGTTAGTAGAGCGGCTCTTGTGCCAGGGAGGGTATTGACGAAGCACTGACTAACGAGAAAATCCGAGAACATTTCTCACAGTTTCGATGGTTTATTTCAAAATCAACCGGTTGTGTTTTGGAAACGTGCATGGTTATATTTTTTGTATTTTACACTATTTTGTACAAGCAAAACAGGAAAGAAATGTTAGACTTTCCTGTTCTTTTGGCATAATGCGTATATTTTAACGGAATTCCTATATTTTTTTTTCTTTTTTTTACAGCTTTACCCAAGTCCTCTTTTCGAGTCTTATATGTCTCTACATTATTTCGAAAATTCCTATATTTTATTGTAGAATATTTTTATTTGAGTATCGAGATAACAAACTTGTAATTTACAAAAAGCAATATTTATTGTTACATGTTAAATCATTTTTGTAGTATCTATAACAATAAATACTAAATTAAAAAGAAATGCGCTGTCCGTAGTAACTATTTGGTGTCCCAATATCTTTCATCTACTTCCCATTGCCGATATTTTTATGAAAGTGTGATCAAATAGTACTTTGAAAATTTATGGGATAGTAAGATGTGCGATTTGCCGTATCCCAAGGCTTAAGAAAATTCCAGATGTTTTGATGGGAGTCTACTTGCCGATATTTTTATGAAAGCGTGACCAAATAGTACTTTGAAAATTTATGGAATAGTAAGATGTGCGATTTGCCATATCCCAAGACTTAAGAAGATTCCAGATCTTTTGATGGTAAATCTACTTTGGCCATCCCCAAAACCTCCGAACTTTCTAGGTTGTAGATTCCAGATGTAACCAAAGGTACGAAGAGGTAACTTGAAAGAAGGTCGAAGAGTGAAAATAAAATAAGTATTTATTATCAGGGCTAACTTCTTGAAAAATTCAATCTGTATATTCTTTTCTTTTTATAAACCTATAAATGTTACCAAATTAATTACTATATTTTGAGGAATTTTTTATTGCAATATATGTATTTGAAATAATATAACATTGTTCTATTTTTAATAATATTTTAGCATTATAAATTTTAAAATATTCACAATAAATTGTTTCATTCGCGTCATTAAAGTTTATTCTTATCTTGTTTTAGAAGTATTTTATCTTCATAGGGGGTCTACCGCTGCAAGATCTTAGATAAAGCAAATTTTAGTTTTGATGTGTAACACGTGTTTACATTTTTTGTTTGTCTGAGATTTTCGCAATACTATTATACACACATTACCAAATATAAATTTCGTAGAAAGGTATAATAATTACTTGTATAAAAGTTTTAGGATATTAGGCCCCAACAAAATAACCATCGAATCACTTGAGTTAGTACTAGAATGAATCGATAAAAAATTAAATTCAATCGATTGAATTTATGTAAATGTAAATGTAAAATTAGAGCATTGAACTTGTTTGAGTAAACACATTTTCTTAAAATTATGAAACATTTTTTTACAGAATTATTTCTTTCTGTTATTCCTACATAATTTTTATACGATAAAATCTTTGAAGTAACAATTAAGTAATTTATAATAATATACGGTTTTATTACTTTGAATAATACGGTTACGAAGTCAATAATTAGTTTGACATTGTTATGTACATAAATTTGATAATAAGTAGAAAGACTGATTACTAAGAAACTGTCAGTTTCAGGTTTTATAGAGGAAATTGTGTCCTGGGAGCACTTGCATTAAAAAAGCCTTATGTACTAATTACGAGATAATCACGCGTTTGTAAAAAAACAAAGTAATAAGGCCAACACTATAATACTGTTGTGGGTAAAGCAATATAAAAATAATAATCTATAAACAAATTTTTTTGATTTGTAAATTTTGTGCCTCTCTACATACTTTCTATCAAGAACTTATAATAAGAACAGTACAGTAATCTGTATTCAAAATTAATGAAACAAATTAAAGCAATGACGAAGAAACCCATTTTCAATTACCAAATAGAAATCAAAATTTTTTTAAATATATAAATTTAATTTTCACAATTATTAGATTTTATTAAAATCGAATTAAAAATAAACTATTTTAGTACATTAAAATACAGAATTTTTTAATAGGAAAAGAAAGATTTGCCTAAAATTAAGTAACAACAAAAAACAAAATAAAAAAGATAATTTTGAAATCGGTAAATGATAAATTGACGATAATTGTATAATTTGATCCTGCAACATACTTTGTTTTTAAATACATTAAAAAATATATTTTAAAATCTCGTTTATGATTTCATTTATTGTCATTTTTTAATTATTTTTCGGGTTTCAAAATAAAAAAACATAAAGAAACACTCCATAATAAAAGAAGCCCATGACCCAGCAGCGAATGAAACGAGAAGACCTACTTACTTTTCCCAAGAAGTAAAAAAATGCAGTCGAAACAAAAACATAAACTCAGAGCACCGCGGCCACTCAACTATAATAAAAATAATCAGCGCAATTATATTATTCAAACAAGCATCATTAAGTTTGAACTGCTTTCAACCTACATATATTCAATCCTCGTTACTATGCATACGAAGAAAATCACTGCAGGCAACTCCGCGTTACATTCAGCAGTAGGATCGATTAATTATGCCGTAACCTACAAAATTGACCGTTACGCTAGCGACAAAATAAAAGAGGAGTGTATAGATTTACATAATCGTAATTACACTAAAAGATACCAGACAAGGGAGGAAACTATGAAAAATCTGGAAATGATAAAAACTGGCGCCTTGATAAGATGTTTCAATGCATCTTGGAAGAGGAGCAGATTTTAACTTATCTCAAGATAATGGAAAAATAGATATTCTTCTAAGCTTTTTATTGGTGCCCTGTAACATTATCTCAATGACTTTTTAAATCAATGAATATAAAGTTGCTGTTAAACGTTAAAAATATTCATTAAACAAAATTCTACTCCAACTGTTCAAAAAATAATTAGAAACTATTTCTAGCAGCGTGCATTAAAAATTTGTTTTCAAAGAATTGAAGCCTACAAAAAAATAATGACAATTCTGTTTACTAAAATGCAAAAAAATTAGTTTACCAAGTTGCTTTGATTATCTTTAGCTTATTTTTAGATGAACTAGCAATATGTCAATTTTTAAACTAATGATGTATAAACACATTTTACAAACTAAGTCACTTGCAATAAGAAATAAACTTTAATGCAATCAATTTGTAAAACTTCAGAAAGACGCGATTTCGTGCATTAATATTTGGAAACTTATAAATTACTTCAACAGCATTAACCATTTATTTCATGCTATTAGCGATGCACAAAAATAGAACTTTTCAAAGTTTCAATGTGACCAAAGTAACGTAACAGTTTCATTTCTTCTAATTACTGTCCTTCGTTGCTTTTTTAGAACTACTGTAGATTAGAGGATTCTAAAGTTTCAGGAAACTAAAAATAGTTTACGTTCTTTACATTATCAGATTTTTGTATTATTTAGAAAAAAAAATTGTTGAAATTAATTTCGTTTCTAGTAATTGGAAAAAGTTTATATTGATCCCAAGATGTCTTATACGTAGTACGTAACAGTTCATCAGAAAAACGGAAATGAGGCATCTTGGCTCAGCTCCATCACTAAGTAGAGGGTGAATAGTCCTCGATGTTTGAAAATAGATCGATCACATAATCGGTTTTTCATCCGTTTACGCAAGCATTCATGCAACACGTATTTACCAGAATTACATCGATACAAGTATGAACATTTAATTGGCAAGGCATGAAGTAATCAATCAGCATTGTTTGCGAGAGATATCGATTTAACTCGGCCTTTAAGGGTATTTGTTGACTGTTATCGTTCAAAATAGAGTAGAATTTTACAAATTTAAGCTTTTGAAAAATTCAGAAGATAATATCTCCGATCGCTTGAGTAAAAATGTTTTGTAAATTGTTTGAAATTCAATAGTTTTTATTCTCTTTGACAATTCATCATTACCAGTCATCTTAGTAAGTGATGCAGACGAATATTTATAGGATGAAAAATAAACCTCGTTTATATTTATTCAGCTGAACACAGTATAAAGGCACGTTTTAGCATTGGCTTTGATTCTTCTGTCTACTTAAAGTTAGTTTCAGTTTATGCTTCAAAGTATAAAATTTTCACTTATTTTATAAATGCACTTAATTCAATTTGGCATGACTTAAGTAGTTTTCAGATTTCTCAACTTTGGATGAAATTCTTAAACTTACGTAGTAAACTGTAGTTGGTAAAATGAATTTTCCGTGACTCACCTGCAACATAAAAGGAAAATTTCAATTCAGTAAGATAGGATTATTAAATTCTATATCTATTACATTTCTTGAAATACAAGAATACATTTTCCTTTGTAAAAATTTATACATCGAAGTTGTGGATGAGCAAATGAAAATTATCCTTCAGAGAAGAACCTACTTATAGCAAAATTAATAAACAAGATTTTTATAAGGCAGTAAAACTTGCATTTTTCTCACGTCTACTTGTGTAGTATTAAAAGACCACAAAGAGAACAAAAGCCATATCAACCACTGCTGGTTCTTATGGCGGTGCCTTGACCTGATTTTGCGATTTTTCGCCTTGATGCGTTAAGTTCTAAGCTGATATCAGCTGATCAACCGGCGACAAATCGCGCAATGCCTTACCTCTTTCGCAATCGAGAATACATACAGTAGGCGTACATGTGTTTCTCATTTCTTTGCGTCACGGATGATATTTATTAAACAAACGCTGCTCGAGAGCACTGAATAAGGGAAGCTCCACGTGCGCGATGGGGACCGTAAGTTTATAATATCCAACTGTCTGTTTCTTCTTTCTTTCTGTTTTCTGTTTTCTTCGGTAGATAGGTACCTGCTACGATAAAGTATTTCAGAAACATTGTATTCCATTGGAAACAATATTAGATAAAGATTTTAAAATATCGAAATAAATACAAGTGTTTCGTGTGACTTGTGTGCCTTAGAGAAGATTTTCTTATCGATGCTCGTGGAAAAAACCTTATTTGTTATAGAAACAACTAGATCTGCAGTATAACATTCAATCTTCCTTAAAAAGGCAGTACCCAATGAAACTTCAGTTAGATAATAGCGCCATGTTTGTAAACGTACAATAATAAATTAATTTCCTAATTCATCACTTCATTGAACGGTATTATGCAAATGCAACCAAAATTTTATCAACATATGCGCTGCACATGCAAAATACTCATTTCTGCTGTACTGAGATACATTTGTTTCATCAGAAAGTTATTACACTGTCCCAGATAAAATTTTCCCAGATCAACTACGCCGTCAAAAATTGTTTCTACATTGTTTCCTTTCCATGAGATAAATTCACTCGCGATTATTCCACTCGTCGAGGGGGGTAAAAAATTGTTTATTCCCAAAGTTGATCGCAAATGTCTTTGCGCGCCAGAGTGTCGCTTGTGAGTTTGCTAATCGACGATTACACACGCGCATAAGAGCGATTGTTTCTGGCGGCATCACGCCAGAGCTCGTGTCGACCAATAAAAAGCTTCTTAATTCGCATTATCTCCTGCTTTTTCTGCTTCTCCAAATCGATAATTGTTTGGCACACAAATGGAGAAGTTTGTTGCGATGTCGCCGGTTGCTATATTGTTTTTGCTTGCCTTTAGAACTGGAATTTTATGGAAGTACATTGATTTTGTGTTTACGCTGCACAAGCGGATTTTTTCGTGTAGTTTCATAGGATGCTCTGAAATAGTGATAACAATATTCAATAGTGGGGAATTCTCAGAAATGGCTATTTTGTGTGTTTTAGGAAAAGTTAGTTCACTTGAAAATTCCGTTTTCAATAATTTCTATGTTTTAGTAAAATATTAATAAAAGTAAAATGAAATGTTTAAACAATTAATGCAATTATGAAAATAAAAGCTTTAATTAAATTTAAGATTTTTGGTTTGTTTGAAAAAATTAATATATCTATCAATCACAGGAACTTCATCGCATTAAAAAAATCCTAACATTTTTTTGTTATTAGAACAGCTTTCACAACATTACTACATGTATGACATGATACGACCTTGCGCGAGTAATTCAATAATAGCGTGGTATGATTAGCACACATAATGTCCATTCGAGCACTTAAACATGAAACTCATTGTAAGAGATCGTCAAAAAATATAATTGAAAAATTACTTATTTCTATTTTACCGACGCAGTGTCGTTTTTAGATATAAAAGGATACTAACGAATCATTTTGAAAAGGGTACAAAATTTTATTAAAACTCTTTATAAATATTTTTTAATAGTAGACTGATTAACAAAAAATGATGATTATTTAAAAAAAAATTGCCTTAAACATTGTCAGAAGTATTAAAAGACCCCAGCCAAACCTTGTGAATTTACACATTCTGATATTGGACAATTTTCGAAATGTAGGAGGTTAAAAATATATAAAAAAAGTCAATTCCACCGAGAACCAAAATCCTTGAGGTTTGTCCTTTGGTAAGTATTTCTATATTATTCGACAGTTACACAATGCAGTTCATTTTGTTTATGTTTATGCAAAATAAAGTTTAGTAACAAATGTCATTTATTTTTTTATACACTCCGTTTCAAGGATAAAATGCAGTTGAAATAATAGTTTGCAATGCTACCTAAAGTCATTATTGCTTTTTTGTTAAAAAAAGATAAGTGCAAAATCGTGAACGACGTTTACACTTATTTATCTGAAAATTTTTTTAATAATTTGAAAGCAATCTTCTTGAGGTATTAATGTATAATTCTTTTCTTAATTTTTCATCTCGATATAATAATATTATAATATAACTTCATGCAAAGTATTGTTATTCCAAAATTGCGTGGAAAATTCTAAAAAGAATATTTAAGACTTCACGATTAACAATAAAACAAAAATACTTTATCTAATCTCAAGCAAGTAAAATTCCTCTGGATCATCACCTCAATCTTTACAGTTTAAATGTACAGTCGAAGTACATAGAAGAACTTTTAAGCTTCAATAATGTCGATCGCGATTCGAGAAAGGTGTTGATTTCCATTGATTACGGAAAAATGTACGCGAGTCGCCGAACCCAAGTTGAAGACCCACATTGATTGACATACCGGCGCCCGAACTTATCGCTATTTGTTTAATAATCATTAAGCACACCTCGAGGAAAATTTGCCTAGTTGAAATGGTAAACGAAAAGAGACGCAGCCTACAGGTAAACCAAGTCTATAGACGCCGTCTTCATGGAGCCAATCTCGCGGCATGATTTATTATCCCAGCGTCGATTTCTCAGCCTTCTTGTCTTCTAATATTACAGGTGGTAAATCCACTTGTTAGTTTAGATAACTTTACAAAATTCTTGTTCTTCGAATTTTTTACTTTTCTTCTTCTAGATTTCCTTAATTTAGTGCATCTGAAATGTAATACAACACATAAGAAAGATCGCGAAAGTCGGGAGCTTTCCGTTAAGCTTAAGTTTTAAGGTAGCGCGGACCATGTTGCGGGAATCGGTTGGAGCAACAAATTAAAAATCAATCGGCTTTTTGAGCAACAAATTAAAAACCAATCGGCTTTTTAAACAACAAATTAGCAACAAAATATACCGTTGGTTTCATGCAGAAACAATAATTAGGACCGGAGTTACAGAGGTAGTTTAAGTTTTAAGCTAGCCCGGGCCACGTTTCTAGAAATCTGCTAGAGGAACAAATAAAAAACCAATGGGCTTTTTGAGCAACAAATTAGCAACAAAATATGCTGCCATTCTCGTATTGATATCTTTATAAAGTCAGGAGATAGAAAAAGTGGCTACGCTAACTTAATATTAAGTTAACGTATCCATTGTTTCTCGGAAACGGCTGGAGCAACAAAATTGGGTACGACGTAATAAATTAGCAACAAAGTATGCATATGGTTTGATTATAGGCTTATGAAATGGCTACGCTAGCTTAAAGCTAGCTAATATACATCACATAAGGAGCGAAGTTTCTTTCTTACATCCGATAAAGAAAATAGTATTTTTCTTGAACGTCCATTACAAGTAAAGAAGTAATAAAGAAGCTATCTTTTTGTTTTATCTAGATTTTTTATCGTTCATTCTCGATCTATAAAAATATCCATCGTTACAAAATATTCATTTTCTTAAGTAACATAAATTAATCCATCTATCGCTTCGTGGCTCAACGTCATGATTTTCTCTCTGCAACGGCGAATCACAACCAATCATTGCAGTTAAAAGGTAAAGTCAATGAATCACGGCCCCGGAATAATTTATATCGGGCTTACCGATTCATTGCTTCCTTGTATCTTCTATATAGTTCTCTCCAAGCACCTAGAAATTATCAGAAAAGCAACAAGTTACTTTTAAAACAACGAGGCGCCACTATCTCACTATTTACACGCCAGCAGCACGAGATAAAATCACGTGAGTGTAGCGCTGGTCTCGTGCTTCGAAAGTCATATGATTTTGCGGCCCATTATGTTTGAAAAAGAGGTCTCATGCTTTTGATCAGGGATTATTTTACTAATGCGATGACGGAGTGGCTAACAAATTATAAATTTTAAAATGTGTGATGAGCGCATATTTGCACAAGTGACTCTCGTATTTATCTCAAGTTTTGTTTGATCTTGCTTGTATTTGTTTTATTAAATTTCGGTGCCTTGGCGTAAATTGTGCAACTTACATGATCGTGATTTTTTGCCTGCAGTCTACAATTTAAAATTTATTATCAAAAATGAAAACTTTCGTTAAAAAGCCTCTGAACGGTTTGCGCATTATCAACTCATGTTTTGTTTTTTTTTAGTCATTTAAAGAAATAAATTACGATAATTACATTGCAGTATTATGATAGATCTTTACGTTAAAATTATTAAAAATGAATTGATAATAAAAAAAGTATATTTATTAAAGCTTTAAAGTTAAAAAGGTTCATTAGCGCCTCTTAATGTTATTTCTAAAACATTACGTTGCAGTGGACGTCAAAAAGACTTTAGTTTAATCTTTTCTTAAAAGCAGGACTTTATTCTTTGTACAGAAGAAAAACAATTCAGTGTCCTCCGGGATATAGGATGAATGAAACCAGATTCCACTGGTTAACATTCGTCATCTATTGTACAATAGTCTGCAAGCATACAGTGAGTACATGCGATTGATTTTTCAAATTTTTCTTTTTTTAGTTGGCCTTTTGAAATTGCGTTGCATAGTATTGAATTGAAAATAAAACGTCAATTTGCAAAAGGGGTAGGTAATTATAGTTACTTAATACAAGTGACTTTGAGAAATCCATACAATGGAAGTAATTTTTAGGTAAAAAATCTTTACAATTATGTGAATATCTTGTCTTTAATAGAAGGCCAATAATTGTTTTTACAACGATGTATGAGCAGTATTCAATTTTTTACGCGGCAATTAAAGAAAAATCTAGAATAGCTCGCTTATTGTGCAAGTGAAGAATCTTTTTATAGTAAACCTATTTTCAGCTTTCTTAAAGAACAAACATCTGCAGACCCGTGCTTACGACTTTCATTACAGTTTTTAATCTAATAATTGGACGTGATTCTACTGACAGCACAGTTTTGGTAAAAATAATAAAAAAAAAGAAAATAATTCTATTGGTCTCTGCTGTCAATTTAGTTAGATTTTATTTTTAGCTAATACTTCGACCGCTTAGTGATCATTTTTAGGGCAAAAATAAATTAGCGCAATGTTGATATTATTGCGTCAAAATATAAACTTTTTATTTAGCTTTTTATCTTTTTCTTCGCTAAGCTTTCTGAATTATCAAACCGAAGCTTTCAAGCTCGACGGGACAAAGCCTTCACATGTGCACGCGCCGTAGTGTTGCCTCACAATATAACAGAACCTTGTCCCAGACCGCAACATCCACGCGTCGTTAAATCATCATTAATAATCACTTGCGGAGTCTAGACGCAGACGTGACGTCGAAAAAAGTTTGAAAAAAGCAACCACAACAACTATCTTTTCTCCACGTTAATGAATGCAAGACTTGAAAAAAAAAAAAAAAAACAAGTGTTTGCAATGCAAACGAGCAATAACATAAGTTGATTCACATTTCTGGAAAAACTAAAGTGCATCTTAGAAATTTTTCTGGTTTGTATTGCTTAAAGCACCGGTTGAAACACGTTCATTTAGTGTGATCTTGAGTATTTAATTGAGTTGATGTCGCTTAGCAAACAATTTATTTGCTCTCTGAAAGATGGTTTTCTTTTGAAAGGATGAATAAACGTTTAAATCATAAGATTGTTAATTGTTTGACAGTCAAGATTCAGCGCTAACTAGTTCCAAGCTCAGAATATTCTAGAAAACCTTTATTTCTTAAAAAGTTTTTATGGCTTAAACTAAATTTTGAAAAAAATAAAAAAAAATAATAATAATAAAATAAGTGATGAATTTTTAAGTTTCAATTTCCTAAAGGCAAATTTTATTATAAAAAAATTATTAAAAAGACGAACAGAAAGGTATTTGAGAACTAAAAAACTCGAAAAAACCTAATTCAATACGTCACGAGTAACACATGAGACGCGTTAGATGGTTTAAAAGATTCTCAGTTTACCAATATTTTCCACGGCCAGTAACCGAAACCACACCTTGCATACTAACGTCAAAACCAAGCTTGCAGCCCTTGCCATCAGCAAAAAACCGCAATATCCCATCTCCCAGACCAGACAGTCGTAGAGCGCCAGATGCAACACATTTCCCTGACCTTCCAAAAAATAGAGACCCATCGATAACTTGCAAAGGTTCATCGCGATAACGACCCTGGATGCGATCACGCACTGAACAACGGATCGATCGAGACTTTCTCACGAGGCTGAAAACCTTCGAGCAAGGTCGCAGAGACGAAGGGCGCAGAGAAAGTCCCTCGTATCTGCTCGGATTATGGACGTGGGGAACCGCGGGCGCAGACACTTGAAGAAGGAGGATACAATCAAGGCTGAGAACGATCAAGTGCACCGAGAACCAACTGCGGAGAAAGCCTTTCTTGGTTAGCGAAGGTGGCTGCTGATGAGTAATGGCGGAGCTGTCTTGTGATTTTGGAGATTGGAGGACAGGCGTATGCAGCAGATTACTAACAAGGACTCACTTTTGAACGAAGTGCAGAATCAATAAATTAAATAATTCAACAAGAATATGTGTGCCATGGTACGTGTTTAACGCGATACATTGAAAATGTAAACAATACACGAATACTAACGATGTTTAACAAAAAAAAAAGTAGACTTTAATGTGCTGAACCGGCTCTTATCAGAATTTTAATTTACTTTCCGCCAGACATCTTCAATGTGCATAAATCTTTTGCTTCAATTCAAACAGTAAAGATAAAGCCTCGATCAAAAAAGTGGATAAACGCAAGATATGTCATACATGAAATGCAAAGAAGTAAAAACGTCATAAAATGTGAGAAACTGTTACGTAACTGAAACTTTTAAAGTGAAGAGAAACAAAATATCACTGATAAAGTACGTAATACTCTATTACAGCGTATATACATGGTTATTAATAAAAACACCTGACTTGCACAAATATGTTGCGTAAGGCACGAAACAATACCCATTAAAACGCCAAGGGAAGCTCTTAATTTACACTACTGCCGGCGTAGAAAAGAATAGCCGCTTTATGTAAACGGAGAAATTTCATTTGTAACGGGATTCGCGAGTGACGAAGTGGAAAAACTTGGAGAAATATAAGACGAAATAAAAGAAAAAGTGAAAGAGCGCGTGCCGCCCGTGCGGAAACTAATAGAGCTGCAGAAGAGTCCTTTTGCACGATTTCAAGGAAGCGCGTGCACCGAAGGTCTCTTTCTCTCTGCCGTCCTGACTTGTCGTTTATTTTCTTGTGACTGATGTAATTAGAAGGTGCGATTTAACTGCGACGAAACGGTATGCAGGCTTCGTCCACGTTTAGCGAAACAGAAGCCAACAAGAAGGCGTCGTTTCCGCCAGTTTTTTTTGATTATGTATCGATAAAGCATTCTTGAGTATACCGATTTCCCAGAAGAGCACATTTTTTAAAATGTCAGGTGTGGTTAGTAATTAATATTTATGACCGAAAGAATGCGTTCTAATCTAATTTCTTATTATTGTCATGCATGGAGAAAATAACTCTAGTACGAAACCGTTCATAAAAATTAATGTGCTGTCCAGTAAAACAATCACAGACCATTAAAACAAAATTCTAAGCTGAATCATCCACACTTAACGACGAGGCTATATTTTTCTTATTTTTAAAAAAATGACATTAATAGCCTCCATAACCCAGCTAGCACAAAATGTCTTTTTGATAACTTAAAGATTTCTTTACGACCAAAATTTGCCTTAAAGTTGTCTTTCAGAAATCTTTAAGGCATCGGTGCTAGCAGGGAACTTAACTATTATACTCTACAATTCTGGTTATCTTCATATTTTGATAATAAAAAACTATTTTTTTTCAAAACAAAGCTTGAGTCGAATTCGTGATATGGAGGTCTCAGCCTCTCCTTGTTAGTATTCAAATAGTTTTATATTTTTGTTCAATTTAAATCTTTACTCATTGATTCACCTAACGAAATCATGGTAAAGAGAGATGCGGGCATTTATTTCGGGCATTTATTTCTGTCATTGAATATTGTTTTCAAATTATTGGAAGCGTCGGAGCGTTGTTCAAGACAATTCGCACATTCTTTTGTATACAAAGGTACAGTTAATTCAGCAATAAAAAAATTAATTTTTCAATATAAAACTAATCAAAATAAAAAAAGAAACGACTTACTATTCAAGTTTGTTTTTCCTACTTACACTTCCTATCAAGCTAAAAGCGCAGGGGCAGAAAAAAAATTGACCTCACCACGAGCGAGCTTTGAACTGGCTATATAATACAAACTCGGGCTGAAGCATAAGAAGCCACGCTGCTAATCGTTAGAGGCCATGCTCCGACGAAGAAAAAAGCTGCGCGTCGGCGATACCGGAAACTCGCGGCGACTCGCAGGAGTTGCATAATGCGTCTGTGAAAGGCTCTTCAAGGAAATTGGTCGTATTGTGGCAACGACGCGGCGCAGGGGCGAATTTTAAAATACAAAAAGAGGTGACAAAGCATAAAGTACACACAAACTGGATTTATGCGGCACTTCGTTGCGTGAGAATTTTGAGGAGAAATAGAGCAGCCGTGTTCTTGATAAACGTTCAAGTGAAAAGGTCAATTTCAGTGTGGCTGGCAGAAGAATTCCAAAGTAGAAATAATTAGGTCGACTTGTCGCTACGCTGCAAAAGATTTGACGGACTAAAAATTAAAAAGTATTTCAATATTATTAAACATTGTTTAGAATTTTCAAGAATTCTTACTTTTTTACTATTAGGTTTCTTACATTGTACATAAGAACAACCTTGAATTATCTTTTAATATTGTTATATTAAAATTATCTACAATGTTTACCAACAACGAAAAAATATTAAAAGTAGGAAGCAATAATATACGCCATCCGTACACTATTCATCAAACTGTTTAGCATTCAATGACTCTTAATTACATGAGTCACTAAATTATTTCACGTAATTAACAGCAATACAGTACAACAGATGAATCAAGACTTACACAATTACTCGGATGCGCACAAAGCAATAAAATTCTGGCACGATGTATTCATTCGATAACGGTTCAAATTTTATCTTCTTATTACAATTTTCGAAGAATCGTAAAAATCTCTAATCTGGTCGTAAAAATCAATGAAAAATTGTTTCAAAAATAACTCAAAACAAACTGCGCTGCAACCTCTAATCAACCGTACAAAAGGCACGGCAAAGCAGAAATTTTATATAACCATAAAAGAAGTACAGCTCTGCAACAGACTTAAAAATCGTATGATTTTTTTGAAGCAAAGATCGATCATTAAGCAGCAATAAATGTGGCTTCCCGGAAACTCTACATCGAGCCAGAAAACGTGAGAGGCCAGAACTAGAAGATGTAGTATCATCCACGTGAGTAGAAACTACATGGCACGCGTCCTTTATATAAGACACATTGAAGCAATGAAATTGAAATTACTATGACGAACGCGGATACCATCTCCTAAAAAACCTTGGACGTTGGACTTTGAAACGATATATGCTTATGTGTAAGCGTCTTTCTATCGCGTATTTCTTCTTTTTCCTTTCTCTTTTGTACAAGAATCCTCATTTACAAACGATTTATAGCTTAGTGAAAAAGGTGGGATTCAGATTCTGTGCAAGTGATGACTACTGAAATAGCATGAGATGTATAACCTAAATTTAAAGTTACATTTTTTAATGTTTTTTTTTATATTTACTGCCTACCTAAGTCCCCTTTTCGAGTCTTATACGGCTCTGCATTGTTGCACTTGCGTGCAACAACGAGGACCTACACTTTATAGTGGATTCCGAACCACTAGCTTTGATGTTATTAGACACTTGTAAATAAATAAATACAGTGGTGTCCCAATGTCAGTTTTCGGCAGAAGTCGGACCGAAACAGAGACCTTCTGGTTAAAGATCCGACACTCTGCCAACTGAGCCATCGCCGCTCATTTTTTAAATGTGATATGTCTATTTATTGTCGAAATTTACTGAATTAAAAAAATTTAAAGATTAGAATATACTAACAAGGAGAACACATGACACATGGGTAATGGATTTTCCTGTAACTTTGGGATATGTTTTCTAATGTTAAAATATGAAGGAAGCCGCGTCCGTTCGGACTAACGCTCGATTTTTCAAAAGTTATGTGCTATTTTAGCAAAAATCTAAGCAACAATCGATTTTTCTTTAATCACGTA